>CACRXP010000275.1:188175-220039 GCA_902702965.1 Spirometra erinaceieuropaei | reverse complement strand
AAGAGTATGCATGGCGACTTGGGATAAGTAGTCCCGCCTCTTTACTGCCAATTGCTGTTCATGTAGGCGTGCAGAGGCGGATTTTCCGGTTTGACCACAATACACTGCATTACAAGTGCCACATGAAATCTTATAGACTACTCCTTTATTATCCAGATAGCCAACCCTATCCTTAGGGTGTACAAGCTGATTGCGTAGTGTGGTAGTCGGTTTGTGAGCCACTTGTATTTGGTGCTTCCTCAGGTGTCTTTCGACGAGTTCACACACATTTTTAAAATAGGGAAGCGTTCGCCAATGTTTTGGTTTTGGCGTCTGATCGGAACAATCTAGTTTCTTCTCTCTTTCTTTTGATTCCTGCTCTTTCATGCATCAGCGTACAAAATCTCTAGGATAGCCGTTTTGGGAAAATAGATTGAATAGATAATTGAGTTCTTCTTTGTAACCTTCGTTCTCAGAGCAATGTATCTTTGCTCGATTATGTAAGGTCTTAACAACACTCCGTTTGTGAGCCATAGGGTGGTTGCTCTCGTAATGTAGGATAACTTTCGCGTAAGTTTCTTTGCGGTATACTGATGTCTGGAATGTCCCGTCAGTTTTTCGCTGTACCAGGACATCGAGAAATGGGAATTTGCTGTTAGCTTCTCTTTCGAGCGTGAACGTTATTCCCGGTAGTGTTGAGCTGATGGCTTTATGCAGAGTTTCTAGCTGATCTCTCTTGACGATGACAAAGGTGTCATCTACGTAGCGTACCCACAATTTGGGATTTAATAATGATAAGGCCATAGCCTCTAATTTTTGCATTGTGACTTCAGCACTTACTACACGTCTGAAGACGAGCTGGGGAACCAGACTCGAAAATTTACGAAATAAAGTTTCTTCATTTTCCCAAAGGACTCATTCTTTTTCGAATTATGTTTCTTGGGATGCCCATCTTCCAGTACATATCTCTATATGTATGTCAGTGCAAAATGCATAGCGATGTCCACCGATAAGGTTATAACGTTAGTCTTACTTACGCCCATTAGGCAAAAAACCAGAATTTAGCACGCTGATAACCAAATCTGCGACTGGGCAATGTTGAAGGACGACGGCACATATGTCAGATTTCCTTTTTCCTAGTCCATGTCACTTATTGCGCATACATAGACACTATTGTCAAAGTTGCACTTCTCCCAACAAAGTAAGGATGTACAAATTAGACAAATATAATATGTATTCTCCATAAAACCAATAAATACCTTTTAAAATTCTGAAATCCATGTTTTTCAGACAGTCCTGGTGAGGCGAAGGCTTTAATGCTCAAACGCATACCGGATCTCCTCTCAAAGATATCTGCCAGTCCCACGGACGATAGAAACCACATAGGATTACTTCCGGTCACCTTTGAAAAATTAACTGGCACTGTTTCGGAGGACTTGTGGGCACGATTTGAAATAAATCTGATTAATGCAACCCTCACCATGCAGGTGAGTTTGGACTCTGAAGATGCAGTGATGAACGCGTATGTAATGTTTTGACTTTGTTCGATTTCCACTGTCCTTGATTAGTTAATTTAATTCAACTGGTACCCACATACAGAGTAATTCGCAAACTCTGAGGTACATGCACGTAAGTTTTGAAATTCTAAAGGCAAACATATTTCAATTTGCATTAATTCTTGTATCCAATCATTTGGAATGCTAAGTTTTTTAAAACTAAATACAACAAAAGGAATATAATTAAGACATGTACGGAAGGATTTTGCCAACAATCTCAACTTGACGTCAATATAGACTGAGAGGGACATCGCACCGATAATATAAGTAAAGTTACGCAAAGATAATAATTAAAGAAATTGCGTCTTACGACGCAGCTTTTCAACAAGTTCATTCCTCTGCATATGCCTCCTTAAGGGACTGAATACGATTTCACTGCACACACTTTGTGGTAGCACGTAGTGAATTGTATCAGCAGGTGCCGTGAGGGTGGACTATTTTATGAAATGTTCCTGACATACTGTAGTGTGTGTTTAATTAGAAATGATTATCCAAGTGAGGTTGTAACGCAGCTTATCTTACAGCATACTTCTAAAATATTTCTGTCATTGCAGAATTCCAGCTTTCGAATGACATTCTATTTGACCATCTGCAAAAACCAGATTGGTTAAAAATGACAACTTAATTAGTATGCTTGTTTCACACCAATGTTCGTTGTTTCTATAGATCAAATTATATTCTAGAGTAAACGCGTTTAGAAATGTTTTCGCACACATTTCGAAAAGTACTTCTAATGCCACAATGGAAGAAAGGGTATATTGTTAAAAAAAATTCTACCCATGATATTTGTTAAGACAATAAAGTAGCTATTAAGACAGCACCGTAACAGTCAGCTTAGTGATTCCGCTTAAACTGCATTCAACACAGACCAAACGATGTCATCAGCACTACAAACGTATTTTATTAGCGTAAGTATATGTATATATATGATTTTCCTTATACGGAAAGTATACAGCATAAGGAGATGAATATCTTAGCCCAAGTATTACTGTCCTTCTGGTTCAAATTATTTGAAAATCAAAAAGCCTTTTTGAATAAAAGATTGTTTTCCTTAGAGGAGAAATTGCGAAAGATACGTAATTCACTATAAATTGCGTCCAAGAAATAATATCTGCGCGCGTAAATGTTAAACAAGGGGACTGGAAATCCACAGGAAACAAATGAAATTAACGAAATATTTATTTTATGCCGAGGGTGATTTTTTCAATACAGGCACTCCGGACTAGGTGATACGTGTTGAAATAATGCAGCACGATGAACAAAATTGTAAACCAATCTGCACAATCCTTCCTAGTCGAAAGCAAATTTCAGAATTATGGTTAACATATTACGGTATAGTATATGCAACATTTGATTTGCTAACATGCCATCAGTTTATGCATAGTTGAAAGTCAAAACGCGCCTGATTTCATTATCCGAGTATTTTGTACCATCCCAATTGTACTTAGGTGTCTTCAATTACACGGAATCAACAAATAGAACGCTCGCAGACACACCGAGGAGCCGAACCTTTAAAAGTTGCGTTTCACTCCAGCGTCAATCTCATCGAATAACGTGTTTAGGCCTTTGACTATCACCTATGTAGAAAGTGGGATAACATCCCTTGTAGAATGGACATTACACGGTTATTTCGGATAGCTTGATTGCTATCAAGTAGAAATTATCGGTTTAATCCAAACTTTCGTGTTTTGGACATTAAATCATTCCGAAATAATTGACAATTTGGCTTCCAACAGAAGCAACTAGACAAACTCCAGAAAGAGATTTAAAAGGAAACGTCACAGACTGAAAGTAATGGTAATTTTTAAGGAACATGACATTTGGGTTGATTCGCCTAAAAAACACTCGTTATGTGTAGATTTACGTGGACGTCGCCAATTGCTAAATAATCTACGCTAACTGAATCACCATACTACTGAGAAAATAAGATCGCTACTAAAGGCAGACTACCGCTCGGAACATCAGGCTGGATAAGAGATACGTTTGCAGCCGCTGTCTCTGCGAAAACTGTCAGTTACAATGCATAACTGCATGGCGTGTATAAATTTGTTTATTCGCAGAGTATTTTCCGATAATTTTTTGGTCGAAAAGTTCAACCGCGCCTTTACTGTTACATCTTTATGGTCTCTATGAGTTTGTTTTCTTAGATAAACGTATGACAAATTTTTTTCATATCTCATAGTCAAAAACATCCAACGAACCATTTGCTCTGATAGAGACAGTCAGGATCTCCTCACGGGCACGCGCCTACCGCTGTGGCTCATCTGCCGATTTTGGCTTCTATTCGTTGAAATTTAATGTGAGCATGAGCAAACCCATCATTCTGTCGAGCAGACCCTGGACGACTGGAAGTGGATTTACAGTTCCTCGTGATATGTATGACTTTACAATTCGAGTCGTATGGAAAATCTTGTTTGGGCTAATATTAGAGGTTAAATGTTAGTCGACAGCCCGGCAATCTGCATTCTATCCATGCACAGATGACTGGGACTGTAAACATTTGTTTGTGTGCTCAGGATGAAATACAAAATTTTCTGGGTAAAATACGATTTTCTTTTTCTAACAAAGAGCTTTATCAAATTTAAATGTCATGGACTGCAACAAATGCTTATTCGCAGACTTTTATTCATGAAATACAACCTCATGTACGTCAAATAAAAATGAAATGCAACAACAAGTTTAATTCAACCATGTTTTGAAAGAGGTAAGATTGAATTTCCTTCTTCGGGATTGTTCGAACGATTTTAAGTCGGTGCAGCCTGGCGCACTGGAGGAATTTTCGTAGTATTTGTACGCATTTAGAGTTGATTTTTGAAATAAATACCAGTGCCACAAGCATGCGTCACTAGATGGTGATGGATATATGTTTAATTTATGCAAGAATGTGCGTCAGAAGGATATAAAAGAAGGGCAGTACCTTTAAATTCCTCAAAGATTTTGAACTAAACTGTGTTCTTTCAGAGAATGTTTAATGATTAAATATATTCCCCTTTTTCTTCTATCATTAACCGGTGGACACACGTTAAGTAAATGAGGAATATGATAGAGGGAACGCAGTAAAGCAGGATGCGTTATCAAAATGAATGTTTACAAGAGATTTGGTCTTTTGTCACGACCATCGCATTATTTGCCTTAGCAAAGTTAACAAATCTGAAAATCCTTTCGACGTACAAAGATCAACTTCCTGCCAAATTTCCGTTAGAAGTCTTACTTCAAACTCGACGCAACAGTTTATATTCGGATGCATTAGAGATCAAAGCGCTGATTAAAATCCGTTTTCAAAGCTGAGACCGACCTTCAGTGAGTTGTACTACTGATCGTCCAATATCACCAACCAGTGTATTTTAACGGTCATCACCAAGTCGGTCACAGATGTAGAAGCGTAAGGGCGCTATTTATGTGTGTTGGTACGCAGAGTTATGAATCCAACGGCATGGAAGCTTAAAGCGGGCGGCTACATGCGAAACCTCGTAAACCAATGACGGATGAAATGAAGCAACTGCAAATACCGAAGCAACCTTTAAATTTGACTAGTGCTGTTGTAAGTGAAGTAAAATGCCGAAAACCTTGTCCCATAACTTGAACTTTAGGGTTTCACAGAGATCTTGGGAAAACAGGGAATGCGAATGGTTTTCCAGATTTCACAGCAGGAAACACTATAGCGCGTTTGCCGTATCGCGTGTAGTTGTGATTAAAGCAACCACCTCGGTGATTTTGGGTTATGATATCGAATGCACAGAATGCGCCAACTGCCGGACAGAGCAGAGACCCGCTTCGAAGTTCTTCATGTTGAAATATCCAAATAATTTTGAACCCGCTCTACCATCACATTTGGATTCAGGGTTTCCAAACTACAAGCTGCATATTTCCCGCATACGGCAAACCACAAATTTCTCTACGGTAATAATAGAGGACCATACGGAGTTCATAAACTTAAGCAGTGGATTTGATCCATATTGTTAACTTTAAAAGCCGCATTGGTAAATGCAGAGATATGACGGCTTATGAACGGTTATTTAGCGGTATTTAAATGTCTAACAATGATAAATATTTTTAAAACCGGATTATTTCCCTTTTAAGAGTATGAAATTAGAGGCAGACGCCATTTTCTACCGAATGAGCAAAAAATAATCACTTTTATGCGTATTTTCCATTAAGTATATTTGGACTATCAGGGTCATCGAAAATCGATGAGAATAAATCTTGTTACATAAGGAGCCATTTTTATAGCGTGCACGTGTTGCCTGCAGCCGGATGGAAGTGCATTCAAAAGCCAGCATTCCGAGGTAACTGAAATATTATGAAATTATCCTGCGGACTGACTGGTTTTACAATCCCACTTAATTAATTTTTCGCAACGAAAACGCATGTCGGAATTTCGGTTGACATTTCATGAGTTAGTCCACCTACTGTAAATTCAGGGTAAACATTGCTGGACTACGGTGTTTGCGGTAGTGTAGCATGACAATCTCTCTATCGGATCAGTATCCAAACGCATGTCTATAAAAAGAGAGTTGGGTAAAAATGGTAATTATATTGAATTCGCGTTTTTATGTATTATCAAACTAAACCTTAAATATGGGTCAAGCAGGCGGTAAAAAACGCACCGTTTTTGCCGCGAACGGGCGTTTGAAAATGTCCTAAGCAAGCACACATGACAAAACGTTAAGTCGTATGCAACAGTGATTTAAATATTGATAGCCAGACAGGGAATGCTGGAGGACTATTGATGGGCCTAACCCCACGTAGCTGTATCATGAAGTGGCAAAATACCTGCGAAACACACTTGATTGAGCTTTTGACTTGTACAGGTGCTAAAAGTATGGAATCACCTTACCCTAGAGTGTTGATACCTCTGTTGAGGACGTCAACCGCCATTTAGATAAGTACTCTATAGACGCGAGTTTGATCTTTCAGACTCATTGGATAAAAGTTCTTTGTGTTGCTGATTCCTGCAAAGACTCTTTTTATAACAACAAGTTTAAAAATTACTATCAAGACACATTCCTGATAATGACTAACGAAGCTAAAGAATGCGGGAAATTCCAAAACCATAAAGTAGTACTCAAGATACTTAAGGTAATTCTCCTTCATTGTAAAGTCTGTTCGAAAGCTGAGTCAGATAACTTCAAGTCGGATTTTCATGGACACAACAGCAGCATGATTATTGTAATTTACATTGTAGTTCGACAGAGGTCTACGATTAGGAATATTGATATGGCGTCCACTAAAATGCACAATCTGGTCTATCTCACGAAATGCTAGCCACAATTAGCAAAAGGCATATGATGCCCGCTGAAAGGCAATATATGGCTTATCTTACAGAATGTTGACCAAAATTTTGAAATAATTTTCCATTCACAAATATTGCTATTGTTTGGCTATTATTCTGAATATTTTATAATTTACTCACGGCAGGAGACTGGCCTTTTTTGGCCACCTGCAAATCTACAGTATGTACAAAATGACTACACACATAACAGGAATTTCATCTACAGGTCTCTTATTCTTTTATAAATTCCAATATATTTTATAGAAAAAAGCGTAATTATATTCTTTCTCATATATATTCTGTAGCAACTGAGGTCTGCTTTCGCATTGATGCATGCGTTAAAGCCACTAAAAATGCAGTCAGCACTAGATTAGCGCTCTTTAGCGTGCATTCAAGTGGCAATGCGTAGGGCGACGGGGGGCAACGTCAGTGAGCACGGTTTGCGCGACCTGTCCTCCAAAAAGTATCACCACCTCGCTCCTCACCGCCAAACCCGCGCATGACCTATTTAGGTCTGGTGAACTCCGCAGGAGTGCAAACTCTAATCGCCTCTCCCCCATGTCTGGCCATCATTCACAGAAGGGGTTAGCCAGCACAAAGGGGGTTGCCAACGCTGCCCACACCTGTCGGGCATGGATGCGTGGGCGGCGTCGGTACTGCTGTTGTAGCAGACATCATCCCTCAGCCTCCCCGCTGTGCGACCTCGACGATGTGCACGCGATCACCCGAAAATATTGCCACCGACCTGCTTCACGGTTGGCCTGGAGCTCTAGCCTGTACTTTGACATGCCGTCGGCTTCTGCAACCTGAGAACATCCACTTGGGTCGTGAAATCGCTAACCATCTATCAATTCTGAATTGTAAGAACTCTTTTCAAAGGAATGAGCTTCGTTCTGTTTCACAGTTCGCGAGGTGTTTGTCGAAGATTTGAACTACGACTTAAGACTGAGATGATGATGCTTTCTCAATAGCACTGTTTGGTTTAAGTCGTGAAATGTGCGCAAGTTAATAGAATTTTTCTTATCATCCGGAAACCTCCTGGAAATCCTCTAGTTATAATGAACGACCTCTAATCGAGTAAAAGCATAACAGTTATATCGCTAATACTGTTACTTGGGTTGGCTCAAATAATTTTACTAAGTAAAAGTGTGAAGGCTGAATAATCAAAAAATCGTTTTAGATGAAAATCCTATTGTTTGAAATGCATAAGACGTGTACACGTCAGTAACTGCACACATAGAACGACATATGATGACCAACATTAAAACGTGGACTTTTGACTAACAATTGTCCTCAGAAAGGCCTCAGTTATTACCGAAATACGAAATTTGACAAATAATCAACGACCTTGTTAGTTGTAACATACAAGTGTTTGAATTTTTTGTGACATTGCTGATAAATGCAAATGGAACGTTGCCTGATTTTCGGGTGTCCCAAGGACAAACCTTATTGTACGATCCACATCTGAGTTGCTTGTAGACGACTAGGGTATTTGAACGTAGTGTTATTTTACGCAAAATTACTTTGCAGATTCTGGTGATAGTGGAGTTAGTTGAATTTTAAGAGGTGCCTGCGGTGTCAGTGGATGCTTTGCCATTATATATTTGCGTATTCGTATTCCCAAAAACGACAGTTTCTTTAATCTTTGTTTAACTGAAGTTTTTAAAATGAGGTCACTTGAAAAAACTGTATCCTAACGGAGAAATTATTGGACGATCCACTGTGCGTATATGAGGAAAAAAATGAGCTCTCACAACAACGCTCCGACATAGATTTATATTTAGTCTATTTACTTATTTCCAGTAATAGGTTATCTTTGGATAATGTGCGTTACTGGTGAATTTGTGCGATAAATGTCTACGTACTTCATCCTCTTTCGAAGTAAAGGCAAAATTTCAATAACGTTTCGCTGCGAATGTACTTAACTGCAAACGTTGGTATGATC
Organism: Spirometra erinaceieuropaei; assembly: GCA_902702965.1. Lineage (NCBI taxonomy): Eukaryota > Metazoa > Platyhelminthes > Cestoda > Diphyllobothriidea > Diphyllobothriidae > Spirometra > Spirometra erinaceieuropaei. Next base: position 211,287 of record CACRXP010000275.1, on the reverse strand, counting down.
TTCTTGCTTCGAACGTACAAAAAGTACTTCTTACGTTATTTGTTGGTGTGACATTAGTTTCCACTTTTAGACTATAAATGTACCGAGGAATGTCTGCTAGACTCCGAGCATGCTCCTGTGTTGGTTCAACACATCATTTGGATGGGCCTTTTATGGGGGTACTGTTACTGTACTAGAGGAGGACAAGACGCCCCAATGAGCTCGACAAAAATATTTTCGACAATAAAGTAAACAGTCAAGTTCCCTATCAAAGGAAGTCATGAGGTGTTTCAATTTCACGTCCGCCTTCACTTTGGTTTCTTGGAATCAGGCAACCGAGACCATCGGCCTGATCTTTAATCGCTAGCATCCTGAAACGGCAAATATCCCCGACATACCTCCATCATCCTGCTAACGGGGTTTTGGCGTCACCAGTTCTTCACATGCGAAGGTACAATCCAGCAGTGGAGGGAAGGCATACGCAATGACTTCATTTATTTCGGTACCCATAGCCATGGCGGTTTCACAACCGTTCGGGTCGCTGGTCAACTCACAGAACAGGTCTAATCGTTAGGCTTGCTTGGTGGGTTATACATTTTTTGAGAATCGAATCTGGTCAGGTGTCGACATTTAAAGAACATCTCACCACGGTCCTCCAAGATATACTATTTAGGATTTAGGAGAAAGAAGAAAAAAACTGATTTTTCTTGATGTCCTCGTCTATCACGATGAGTATGACGGCATATGAAGTAAAGTGTTCAGGAAAACGAAAGATACGACGCAAATACTGAACCTCGGCACCGGCCACACAATTAGCTATTAAAGCATTTCCTTAAGGATGCTATACCGGTTTGCTGAGATGCAATGCAGAACATTGAAAGAAAGGCTTACTGATCTCCAACATTACCTACGAGTGCTCTGGGCGAATATCTACCCACAGAAACTCGCGGACTGGTGCATCCACATAAGGCATGATAGAGCACACTGCAGCACTCCGTTAACATTTTGGAGGTCCTCGGGAATCATCGCACGTTACTTGGACTTGAGATTGCATACAGTACGTGATCTATCTCATGAAATATGATAACGGAGACTGATTAGATAATTTTCGGACGCCTTTAATATGGCGTATTTTGTTCGCTCACCCACATCCTTCAGTGAAATGTCCTTTACTTGTTCAGACATTGTGTTTGTATATTTATATCAAGTGAAATATCAGTAAACTTTAACGATAATCGACTATGGAATATATTCGTGCAATTTCGTATGCTAATACGTGTCTTAGACTCCAGTGACGCATCTGAGCGACTTTTTCATTGGAAGGATAGTACGTTACTCGCGAGAGTTTTAATAAACAGACTTATTCGGACTGGAAATTTTACTTCATGCCCGATGTTAACCATGATTATCAATCTCCAAACGAAAAGGTTATTTTAAGAAAACGAGATGTTTTATCAATTACTTTATGTGAAATTGGCAGATCTGTGCAATTTTGTGTCCTAAAGTGCAATAATAACGCAGATAGATAGTCCTTGGTTTAAATGAGCTGAAAACGCTTTGCCGTTTGGAAAATTCTACCTGCTCTCACATAAATGACCACCACCGAATAGTCATTTCCAGTTTAGAACATATGAAACACTACTTGTCGTGTAGTTTAGTTGATAAGCATACTTTATTCAGAAATAGTACGAGTTAAGCATTAGTAATTTTAACAAAATATCAGTATTTATATGGGCGTTCTGCTGTGCATTCATAAACGAAAAACGAGTCTAAAAGCGAGCAAAACAGTGATAATAACCTCAATGGAAAGAGGAAAGCACGTTCTTACGTTTCGGTAGAAAAATATTAGTATTGTTTAGGAACTTGAAAGAAACCGTCAAAAGTGTCACATTTTTACTTGACGTCGCCGTGCACAAATGCAAAGTACACAGAAATCCGTCGACGGAGTGCAATAATAAAGCACTTCCTAAAGAGTTAGCTTATTAAGGAAAGTTTTCGTATTGATCCGAGGCATATTCGTTGGTGAATTCCGTTGTGGACAGTCATTTTTCTCGAAAATGAAGTTTGATGTTTGAATGAGTCTTCAAATAAGACTCAAACAACCATCTTCGTGAAAAGGAGCGCCGTAACACTGAGTAATTAGTAAATGCCTTCAGGAACAATTTATTTTAAAGTTTTCAACAGACTAGTGATTCACAATCTGTCTTTATGAGTGATCGGGTTATAACACTGAAAATCATGAAGTATTCAGCAATATTTCGAGACCGATCTGAAACTCAACGTAATCCAGAACGAAAGAAGAGTATAAATTAATTAAACGGGAGAAAATGTCTCTCTATAAACACAAAATGGCATGTTTACGATCACGCCTGCCAGTTCTATTTAAATTTATTAAGCACCGACTGGCCTCATGGCATGTCAACTTATGAAAACGTTTGATCCTACAACGTCCCCATCGGCGAAAGCAAGCAAAATCCAGCTTCTCTTGTTCTACCCCATCTCATTTAACTTCAAATCGTTAATGAAATTATAACCCACTAAGAAACTGTTTTGGAATCTACACTCAGAATGTAAGCAGTTGGCAAACCGTCATATAGGAAGTCACACTACTTATTAAACGATATTTAGATGTAACCTTCACTAAAACGCTGTTATTAGACGTGATTTTATGACTCTTTCATATTTATTACGTGTTTGATATGAGAATACATCCCATGAAGCTCAAAACCAACTTTACTTAATTAGAGCCATTTCTGACTTTTTCGGGATATTGCGCTTTTAAAAATAAATCGACATTTCTAACCAACCCAACACTGCCTATAATATTTCTTCTATGCGTTTAATTTTCTTAAACGTGTACTTAATTAACTTAGACATTTGACTCATGAAACGGTGTCGGTTTGCGAGTGAATGACAATCGTTCGTAAATTTAGACACATTTCATGAGTTGGTCAACATTGTACATAACGGAGGCGACTAACAGGCGCCATGAAATAAGGTTGGTAGAACAAATTTCACGCTAGAAAGTGTGTGGAATCCTTTTGGGAAGAGCGAATACACGGAAGACCATTGACTGGACATTCAGAAGCCGCAGTGGCAGCAGCAGTGCAGATGAATGTTTCTAACTCACAGACCAGGAAGCATTCCATGGAACTGAACCACGCCTTCTGATCCAACGGACCTAATGTGTGCACGAACGGTGACGAGCGTATGAGTCAAAGGCGCAATAAACCATTCCTTCTTTATTCAGTGCCGAGACTTTGCCTGGAAAAAGTAAGTACCTGCGCCGGGAATGCAAGTACGAGCACTAGATCAGTTTCAATAGACGTGGGCTAACCTGTCGTGCTGGTTTGAAGTCCATAACCGACAACAATGATGAAACAGTAAATAATCACTCAGGTCCGCTCGATCTATGAATCACTGTACCTTGTAAAATCATATGGGATGAATGCGTTAGACGTTAACATGGGTAGATACGTGTCTATGTAACATCTACCTCCTGTAGGTGCTACAACATGTTGCGTATCTATTAAGCCGATTTATTGCTGCCTTTGATGACGGATTAGAGCGTTTAATCAGAATATCAGACTGAGTGAATATTATGTCCACCAATAGAGTCTCCCTTCGTCTGTCCATGACAATCATCTGTACCACCCCAATCTAACATGCCTCATAACTATTCACACACACACTCCGATTGACCCACTTATACTTTACAGTAAGAGTTAAGGATCCACATGAATCAGGCAACCATTAACTTTCTCGTCTCATCGCCGCAATTCTACTTTACTTCTATCTAAATTAGAAGCGTTCTTCTGGTTTTGATGACCGATCACCAGAATCTTAAAATGTGCTGAAACAAAATAGATCCTTAAAAGTGATTTTTTTGGACATCAGAAGCATCCTATATGTTTGAAAGCCATTATGGTCGCTCAGTTCATTTCGGCCTGACGGTGTGCAGATCTCAGGTGATGACACTAAATAGTTCATTTTTGCCTGGTGAGGCCTCTGTGTCTGGTTTCCATTGTTGCTGAAAACTGCATTCCGCAGTGGTTCATTTTACACAGATAGCAGCATTTGCAGTATGCTGATGCTTCACAATAACTTCAAATTCAACTGGAATTGGTTTTCTCAAAGTAGCTACCCGGTTAATAGTTTAGTTGCCTTATTAGTGTCCGGATAGTGCCCATGTCATAATTGCCAGGTGAAATAGACGTGCTGTTGCTATGGCGATTTGAAATATTTTGGTCAGTTGCTATTCGCACAATGTCTACAGACGAAAATCCTCTTCAAATGCGCCATTGCTGATTCTATATTTATGCTTTAACGAAATTGCAGAGGTTATTCAATGATGGCACGGTTGATAAACTTACGCACAATTTACAAATGCTTGGGAGAAAATGCATACATTATCCCAGCTATCCGTACTTGGTATTTCTCCGCAGCGCTTAATTCAGTTTCCAGGCTCTGGGTATTCTCAATTCTCGTTTGAACGTAGCTATAATAACGCTGTTTTGTAACTATGCGGGGGTAGTTCACTAGCCATAAAATTATTTTCACACCGATTTTTATAGACTCCACTGACTAGCTTAAATCCACTTACTAATACTCTAAATGACTCACTGTGTTTGTTAGACTTAATTCGCACGAACGATAATGTAAACTGCTTTCAGTAAGCAGAAATATTTTGTTTTTGTTGCTGACCTTTAGAAACCGACCATGATAAGGAGAATATTATTGCAGAACAAATGGAAACAGCCCTTTTCGTGGTGACATCTTATTCCAGAACATACGAACCACAATTAAGCCTCTTGCCAAATGCATTCAAAACCGTCGTCTGTCACTTGAACACAGAGACGAACATCACATCCCAACTAACTCTTTGGCAATCAATAGTACTTTCGCAGGTGGGAGTGTTTTCAATGAATTTCCCATTTTTCTTTTAGGATGTGAAATATTGGACTGTCTCGAATTATTTAAAAATGTTTATCCAACACTCATTATTTGACAAGTTAACAATATTTTCTTAGGGCATTTCAGCATTTCCACCCAATCAAGACCGTACAATATTATAAAAATTTTAAACAGATGGATGACGCAGTTAAGGCCCTCACACTCACGGAAACTTTTGAAGCTGAGAACCTTTGCATGGTTAAATCGTGCAGCGTAAATGAATACGGTCAAATCGAACAGTTTCCTGTACATCAAGAAACCCGCTCTTTTGCAGTGGGTGATAGTGACCTGCTATCAAAAGACGTATGGGAGAAGTAGATGGCCCAATCGGTCCCAACTGAACACTTCGAGCTTTCCGTCTACGTCTTCTGGAACAACATTTTCCTCACTGCAAGATGTCCGACGTCCTATTAATGAGGAGCAGGAGATTAAGCCTAGACTTCTTTTCCCTATCATATTTGAACGATTTTAAACCTCTTGGTGATGGGCTGTTCCCGCGACATTTTCTTCAGATAGTATGGTTGTGTTTTGAAAATATACAAGGCAAGGGTTTGAGGAACTTGCATTTAACTTACGATATGTGAGCATATTTACGGACAAAATTCAATGCCTTTGGAGACCCTACTTCAAAAGGTAAACGCAATATTAGGCGTCAAATAAACATGTTACTGAAGGTTCGGCAACATATACGCTTTACAGGACATTGTTCTTGAACAAAGGGGACTGAAACCCGCCAACACTCAGTTTTAGACGACAATAATAAGACAAAACGACTAACATCTGCATATAGGATAGGTGTATGCAAAGCGCTATTATGGTATACCAAAAACGATCTGTCCTATTAAGGGGTATTTACAAGCAAATCTACGTCCTGTCTTTGTTTAAATGTACCTGTAAAGTCAGCCATCATCACTTCCTCGGAAAGCTCATTCCAGGCCCCGAATACTCGCTGTGCGAAGGAGTACCCGCGAACATCTCGATAGGACCGAGCTCCTCGGAGTTTGAGGGAGTTCTCCCGTATGTTTTTTGTTGTGGTCAAGACGAAAAAATCATCGAAGTGCAGGGCGCACTTCCTCGGATCTGCCTGTACTTATGAGGAAATACCTAAGTCTCACCAAGTCTACAGTTGTATGAAGAAGTCCTTAGGCTTTAAACGATTTTACGCGGTCGCTTCTGAACTCCTTGCAGCAACTTATTGACTTTTTCAGCCAGAGACGCCATGCTTGGATTCCATATTCTAGTTGTGAACATAAAGTGCTTCACATGGTTTTCAAATAGCTCTTTGTTTATGTCCATTGCCCCCTTTTGGCTTCACCGACGCATTGTGAGAGGGCTTAAGACATGACAAAATGCTGTCCCCAAATCTTTTGTTCAGTAACATTTGAAGGCCCTCTTCCGCTAAGCAGGTACTGGTCCTCACCCCTTTCTGGCCCCTTACTTCGTTTTGAGTTTCACTGCGACATTCTTCTCAAAATCAAACTTTTGCAGTCATTTATCGGACCATCCACATATACCATTCACTTTTTCTTGCAGGGTCCGTTCGTCATTTTCCCCCTTGATCGCCCGCCGTAACCGGATGTCATCTGCAAACATAGTCCCTTTGCAGTCCGTTCCATTCATACAGTCACTGACATAAAATAAAACAGTTATGGTCCGAGCACAGTGCCCTGGGGGAGCCCCGCTCGTTGGTACTGGCGTGAATTTTGCACTGTCAATGTAAACATGATGCGATCATCCGGTCAAGAAGTCCACTGCGCAGTTTAATAGGTTCCCCTTTATCCCCGACTCTAGGACTTTGTAGAGAAACCAGCAGTGTGGAACACTGCGAAAGTCATTCTTGAAGTCGATGCAACCGACAATGATTACGGTGTTTCCGTCTAACAAGTAGGACCACTGTTCCATTGAATGGGGCATATATGTTGAAAAGAAGTGCTTTCTTCGAAAACCATTTTTAGCACTATCAAAGAAACATTTTTCTCTAGAGAATTTCATAAGAGATTTGTTGCATATAACTCCTTTGAAAGTGTTTCACTCAGCATCTTGGATGTCCGGTAAGGACGTCATGCCAGCTCACTATTGATAATTCGCTTAGCAAAATAGAAAATTGTCCTCGCCAGAAATTCAACCGAGGCTCGGCCGTCTGCAACTGTTGGCTGTATAAGCGATATTCCCAAATTAGCATCACATGCTTATCCTTACCGAGTGGTGCTATGAGCCCATGTTCGCCGGCACTAAATGGCCATTTTGTGAGGACGAGCTCCAGACGATCTGTCCTTTTGACCTTTCTGTTTCTCTTTGCAAACGTGACATTTTGTTCAACGAGGAGATTAAGGGTTAGTTTTAAGAGTTTAGAATCAAACCGTTTACTTGTTAATTGTTTTACTCGACAATCAATGCATCATAGTCTCCGGCTATCAGTGTCTCTTAGTTTTGGGCCACCTCTTCACTTCATCAAAACATCGCCTCGTCAGCCTCCGAAGTTTGATTTGACGGTCAGGAATTTCAGATCAGATGCGTCATGCATCCTTAGTTTTAAACACATTGCCTGACCGTCTCAGAAGCAATCAGTTTTATGATACGACGGAATGATTCCTCATTTGATATAGATTACTATGCCTTCTTTTCGATGATACGTGTCTCGAGGAAAAAATTGATAGTTACAGAGAAAATTTCAGCATCCATCATTCTAACCTGTAACCAAGTCTCTATGATGGAATTGACATCTGGTTACACACCTGCTACCCACGCTTTCAACTAATCTAGGTTCGAAAACAAATTCCGCGCATTCTTGTAAAGACAGCGAAATTTCACCCGGATAGATCTCCGAACGATTTTTGGATCGCGTTTGCTGGATATGTTGTGTGGCTTGTCCAGTCTAATGTACCCTTTTGAGTCCACTCTTGTTTGATCGAAGTGAACATCGGCGTGTTGGCCGTCATTTCCACCTGTCAGTTTGCAGGATAGAAGCGTTATTTTTATGATCCAAACTGTCCACTATACTCTGTGTTGTTGGCTGTCTCTAGGGGTATGAACTCCGGACATTTGAAAGTTTCACACTCACTTTGGTCAGATTCTTTTCGCTGAAATTGGATCTTCTGAGGAATTCAGCTTTGCGTTCCTCCCTTTTCTCCCGCTTGGCCGGTGAGATATCTCGCGGAAAAGTGTTGGGTGGGTGTTCCGGAGTGCTGTCTTCCTCTTCACCAGATGCAGCTCTCCTTTTTCAATTTGGTGAACGATCTTTGATAACCAGGGTTACCCCGACTCGTCCTGTGAATACTTAATTTGTCTTATCCTGAAAACTTTCAAGAAGGTGATGTTCTCTTTCTATTTTAGAAAGAGATTCGAGATATTGCTGGAAAAATTGCATATCGTGGTTTATTCTCTTCTGTGGGATGACGAAATATACTCAGGCATGTCCTTTGAGATGACGTTCAAGTAAAGGGCGAAAGCGATTACTTTTCTAAGCACGGCCTATTCGACGCTTATTTCTGTTGTCACCATCGTTTGATTCGGAGGCAGTTGTCATGGCATAGCTACCTTTGACGGTGGAGCATTTGCTTGCATTGTATGTGGACTCAGAACTCTCATACTGAAGCTATTACCACCTGGAATCTTTGGAATGCTCCGAGAAATTTCATCTTTTCCTGAGACCCCTTTTAATCGCCTCGCGTAATTTCACACTTTTTTAAGCCGTCTGTTGCGTGGCAATGGCTCAGTGATAGCAGTACTTCTAGCGTCACACTGGGCATTGGATGGACCGCGGTAGTGGCAAACACTTTACACAATTTTCAGAGAACATTTGTTAGACTACCATTATTGGGTAAATAAACGAGACAATAAATTGTTAAAATTACCTATCGCTCACAAATCCATCATTTCATATTGACAATCAGTGCCAAATGAAAAGAGTGGAGTTTAATTTCCTTCAGATTTTGACGGAGGGTAGCCTGACGATTTATGGCAAAAAACAAGACGAAAATTTAATAAGGATTTGTAGGGATAATGCCTGCCGAAAAATTTGGGGATCTAAGGATGAGGCTATGTATAATTAAACAATTTCTGAAAGTCATCTGCATTGGTAAAATAGAAAGCACTATTGTAACTAAGCAATATTTGAACTATATCACAATGTAAAATTTAAAAACCTGTTAGAATACAAAACTGTGAATAATATTTGTACTGGATAATGAGGCTATGTAGGATACAATAGAAAACAGTATAAGTGTTTTAGTAGAATAGAATAGAGTAGGATGATTACGTCGCGCCTTGGGCACTGTCAGTCTCCTTCGAACTCAAGGAAAAAACCTTAAACAAGCCCATCTATTTCGACCGCACTTTAACTTCAGTTGATTTGGGTGTCTTTTTAGCCAATAGAGCGCGAATTTTGAGTTGGGTTCAAAGTAAAAAAAACCTGAGTTATAAGGCAAAATAATATCAAAAGTTGTAATAAAAAACGATATGTACAATAGAAAAATTGAAGTGTGCACTTTTGTAGTTTTGCGAGGCATGAATAATATATCCTTCATGGAAATTGGGGAACTTTTGTATCGGCTTGAGCTTGAACTTAATTTCGAGTTGGGTAAATTTGGGTGTCATCTAGTTACCGGTTGTCAGTACATCTGGCCAGTTGCTAAGGGCCATTTACACGGTTCGTTCGTGCTTTTTAGGAGTCTTGTCATAATTATCTAAACTCAGATCCGGAAAAGATGAATATATATCAGGATTAAGAAACATTTAATGGTTAATCACATTCACAGCTGTCAAAATAATATTGAATCATGTATCATATTGATTCTTGTGAATGTGAAATTATAGGATAATTGGTCGACTGTTTACTATGATCTAATGTAGTTGTTTATATGTGTAATAGGACTTTAACATAGACTTACGCATAACTAGTATGCAGGATTTTATCGAATGCGATGCCACTATAAGCTGCTTAAGGGATATTTAGTGTCAGGTGAAATGGCTTATGGAAAGGAGAAAGGGAGAAAAGAATATCACTATCTGTTCTATGTTTATCAATGATGCTATCATTGTATGAATTTGATGGTTTTAAGTTCTATGTTCTGGTACTGTTCAAGCGGCTGTCATCATCAAAGTCCCTTTGGACCAAATTCTAAGCCAACGAATTGACTATCGTATTCAAAAATAAATGTGTATTATTATTTGAAATAAATTTCTTATTTTTATTTTTAACTTCATTGGAATTGGATTTTCCGGATAGAACTTGGAAGAGCATTCCAGATAGTGGCATATTTTATGGAGTAGAAATTCGACCGTTGGGACTTGTGAATTTGGGAATCCTTATAACATCATTGTTATTTTTGGTGTTTCTGGGGACGTTTTGGTTTGTTATTAAACCCATTTTGAGAATATGCCCCTTTCCTGGGGCAATTGAATAATTATAGAATTGTGCTGCATGATGAATTGTTTTACAACACTACTAAATAAATCTTTTCGAAACCAGAACGAATTTGAGAATTTCAGTTGACAATTCATGAGTAAGCCCACCAACTGCACTTCGGTCACGTCAGGAAGCAAACGCTTGAACGGGCTTCTGTTCAGCCGCCGCAAGAACCAAGCCCTGTAGCAAATTAAATCTCATGAACTATAATTTTTCACCGATTTCCGCTTCCTAATGAATACAAAATTAATTTTACACAAAGCATTTACGAAATTGTTCTTCAAAAACTATATCTGAAAAGATAGTAGCTCTAGGTTTTAAAGAAACACTTTTTACCGCCAACGACTTCTACGCTTGCAACCGGGTTTTCGAAACAACATGACGCATACCTTTTGTTCAAGCATAACCACACATTCCCCTACGCTTGTGAGGAGCCATGGAGTACTCCCAACACTTTTCAGCGAATCAGTACCATATCGCATATGTCATTGACAGCCATTTCTCAGTCTTCTAAAGCGTGCAACTGGAACCGCATTACAAATCAAATGACACTATCTCTTCAAGTAAAATATTTAAAGAAAACTTAATTTTCCACTTAAAAGAAGACGAAGGCACGATCACTGGGACAGTAGTTCTATTGGCCTGAGCCTTCGGACGCCAACTGTAGTTCATAGTCAGAGACTGCTAGAGTGCAGCAACGTGTGGACATTTATATCGTCGTTCCATGCGGGGTGGGGGGTAGGGGGGGCTACATCTGGTTTGTGCCGCCTGTTCCACGATGGTCCCCCGGCGTGGTGACGCCGTTTTTACGTCGCGACGATGTGAGCTGCGCAACCTGTCTGCGTGGTCAGAGTGCGTGATAACACGCAGGCAAATCGATGTGTCTATTGATTGAGTTGATGTCCGACACCCACGCCACCAACAGTTCTCATACCGTCTTGTTGCCGGCTCGCGCCAATATCCGCGTGCTGACGAAGTCCAAATCATGGCCATCCTCCAGCGTGTGAATGGCGACTTCAGATGGTGGGTTGCCTCTTCGAACGCCCGTTTGTGCTCAAGTATTCGCGAGCTGAGACGTCGTCCTGTCTGACCTGTGTAGTGGCAAAGACAGTTTCGGCACGGTATTTGATAGACTGCGTCCGACTGTTCAGCTGCGTCCAGCCGATCCTCCATTTTCATGATCCTGCTACACATGGTAGTTGTCGGAGTTTGAGCGATGTCCACGCATAGCTCTGACGCAATGCGTTCTGTAGCCTCGGGCACATTCTTTTTGTACGGTAGGGAGTGCCAGATTGTTGTTGTCTCTCTTCCGCTTGTCCGTCGTGAGTGCGTGCGTATGCAGCGACTGCTAAGACTATTTGGGTAACCGTTCTTTGTTTATTGGTACCGCAGATGCCAACGTTCGTGCATCCTTCCCTCGGGTCCACTACAATGCGTCTTTAATCGGTTAAAAAGCGTCCCCTTACAGCCCCGTTTGTGAACCAATGGGTGGTTGCTATGATAGTTGAGGATCTGGGTTGTATTTGGCGCCTTTCTGTACACTGTAGTGCTGAGTTCACCTTCAGGTGTGCGCGTGACGAGCACGTCCAAGAAGGGTAGTTTCTCGTCGTCCTTGTCTTCTCTGGTATACTGAATGTCGAGGAATATGATGTTAAGCAAATCTTGAAAACTCAATAGCTTGTCCTTTTTAATATTGGCAAATGTATCGTCCACGTATCGGCGCCAAAAAGGCAGGCTTGCAGTGGCTGAAAACAACCTTTTCCAGCTCTTGCATGACCAATTCCGCAACTAGGCTGGATATTGTGGAACCCATGGGTGTTACTATGATTTGTTCGTATGTTCTTCCATCGAAGGTAAAAAAGGTTCGTCAGCAGAATGCAAAGAGCTGCATTAGGTGTTGGATCTTTAGCAGCCCTGTCGTTTCGTCGTACGTTGCTTTGAAGCGCTTGCGTGGCACGTCGCGCGGCAAGTCTAGTGGGAAGGACTTAAAAAGTGAGACCACGTCGAAGGATGCCATGATTTGGTGGAGTCGAATAGTTTTTTTTCCGAATGTCGGCAAGGAATTGGGAGGCCGAATTGACGGACGTCACAGAGCCATCTCGGAGAAAATTGAGTTTTTGGGACATCCATTTGGGTAAATTGTATGTGGAGCTGCCTTTCAAGACAGCGATTGGCCGCAGAGGAAAGTTGGGGTGGTGAATTTTTGGTAGTCCATAGAACCTGGCCAATGCCTTGTCGGTTGGTTTTGTCTGGCGATATTCGTCAAGCGAGATTACATTGCTGTGCCGGAGTCGGCTTAAGAGTACAGTCAGCTGGCCAATCATCGATTTGGATTGTGAGGCGTGCGCGGACTTGTAGAACCGTTGGTAGTCCAGGAGAGCTTGTGCCTTCTCATTGTAATCAACGCGGTTCATCACAACAGTTGCTCTTCCTTTGTCGGCCGATAGCACTATAATATCTTTGTCCATTTTTAATCTCTTCATTGCTTCTATTCCTGCGGGTGACACATTGCTAGCGTGCCTATTCGTCCTCATGAGAGACGGTTACCTTTTGGCGCACCGTGTGTTTAGCCTCTTTGGTTGCGTTAGCTCGTACTAACATTGCCACAAGTGTGGAAATGAAGTCGGCTGTTTAAAGTTGGCTTCGTGGCTCAGCACTCGGAGTTCCGTTTCCCTTAACTGCTTCGATGATAAGTTATGTACCACATTTTCGTTGGCATTGATTTCGGGTTTCAATTTGACGACTTTTTGGTCCAGATTCATGCGTTTCACTTCCTGTCTCAATTTTGACACGGTTGATATTGTTCGGTCCAGACTCTCAGTAACTGATTCGCCAAGAAATGCTGCGCACTACGCCCCTCTTTCTTCAATGACAGTTCGGTACTTGCGCAAGCGTAAGTGGCAGTCGTTGATCAGCACTCTTATCATTTGCTTCCGAAGGAGTTGTACGACGCTTCGGCCCAATTCGGTATTCACTAACGCTTTATAATGGAGGCTCTTCGGTGTTAGTCCGTCGCGAACGCACTTTTGTAGAATGCGTGGTTATTCATAAGTTGCTGCCTCTCGTGTGGAGAATGCCTCCCAGCTGCGAGCTGTATGAAGCGCATCACGCCCGAAATTCTCACGAATGGAAGAGAATATACGCATCCCACGTTCATGTTTAAACGAAAACGAAGGCATGATCACTGGGACAGTAATTTTACTGGCCTGAGATTTCGAACGCCAACTGGAGTTCATCGTCGGCGAGTGCTTGAGTGCAGCAACGTGTGAACATTTATAGCGTCGTTCCATGCGGGGGGATGCTACGTCTGGTTTTTGCCGCCTGTTCCATGATGGTCCCCCGGCGTGGTGATGCCGTTTTTTACGTCGCGACGATGTGAGCTGCGCCACCTGGCTGCGTGGGCGCAAACCAGTCGTAGCCACATACTTAGCCCCCCTCGAATGGAACGACGATATAAATGTTCACACAATGCTGCATTCAAGCAGTCTCTGACGATGAACTCCAGTTGGCGTTCGAAAGCTCAGGCCAATAAAACTGCTGTCCCAGTGATCATGCCTTCGTCTTCTTTCAAACATGAACCTAGGATGCGCATATTCTCTTCCAGGTGTGTTAATATTCTATCGTATAACTCTAAACACTCGCTTTTCCTACAATGTGTTCATAAGATTGATTTAAATTAAAAATCAGCTAAACAGTTTACGACACAATTTGTCATTTTCTACAGAGTAATGTTCCTGCGGCCAGCCGAAAGTACGTTCGTTCAAAGACCTACATCCTAACGGGTCGGGATTATCTTGGGATGACGCTGTACGATAAGTATTTTTAATACCCTTCTTAATGATCTTGTCAAGGTAAAAGTTTTGGTTTACATTTTATGAAACTACACATCCACATGCACATTATTTGTGCTAACTCATGGAATATTAACTGAAGATATGAAAGGCGTTTATGACTCGAAGAGATAAGTTAAGTAGGATTTTAACATTCATCAGGATGCACCATAATCTCAATGTATTTAATTTACTTTTGGATGACGGCTTTTGAAAGAACATCTGTTCGTTCGCCTGCAAAACGTGCACTTTTTAAAAAGATGACTACTTAAATAGCATGATCTTTTTCATTGATCTTCAATTGTCTTATAAATTCAAATATATTTCATGAACAACATGCATATGCATATTCATTTTTGAAATACATTTCAAAGGACATTCCGTCTCCCTTAAACGATATACTTGCAGGAAGAGTATAATTCGGTTTTAAAAACTTTTCTTATTCTCGTATAAACTTGACCCAGATCTTTCGTTTTTCTTGCATTCAGAATTTCCAATTTACAAACTGAGCATTTTCAGTGTACGGGAAATCACACGTGTTAATACTTTACTAAATGGTGCCTATCTGGGGTTCATAAAATTTAACAGTGGATTTGAGCCAAGTCGAAACTTTTCTGAGAATTATTAGTGCATATAGAGACACGAGGATTTACGAACAGATATTTCATGGTCCCTAAAAATCTCATAGTAAGAAACATTTTCAGAACCGAATTATACCCCTCCTTTAATTATAAAATTTTGAGAAGACTTCAGTTGAAAAATGAATATTTTTATGCCGGTTCCATGAAATATGTTTGAATTTATAGGCGAATGATAAGTTTGTGGAAAAAATCCCAATATTAAGGTAGTCGTGTTTTACAGAGTTTCGGTTTTTCAGGCGGACGGAAGGAAGTCCATTCAAGAATCGGCATGCCGAAGTGAATTAAATACCTTGGATTATGCTGCACGGGGATTAATATGACAACCCTCCTTAAGTAGACTTTTCGAGTCAAAAAGGCATTTCAGAAATTCAGTTAACATTTCACGAGTCAGCAAACCTACTGTATGCTCAACGTCTCAGCAAAGGTTGGTCAGCCGGTCTATACCAGTGAGGGCAAAAGGTTACGAAGACATGTTCACCCCTGTGCCCAACATATTAATGACCAGGCTACGTCTTTTCACCTCCCCAAAAGTACAACTTCAGGCGATATAGTGAAAGAAGCTCAGGGCACAAAGGTACATATAAGCCACGTGTGGTGTCTGGCAGCTATTAACATGAACCCCGTAACTGCTATCACAATTGCGATTATCATAGCCGTTAACTCGGAACTTTTGACTACTCCACAAAACACGCCAAATAAAGGTTAGTTTCATGAACCTTGCGTTACATGTAGTCTAATGTGCTCATGAAATTTACCATATCGTGAGGTGATTCATTAAAGAGGGCGTATAGAGTTAAAACTAGTTATAATTGGTCCTTTAAGCAAACATTTAAGAGGATAACAACAGTGACTTCGCAATTTCTATCATATATTAAGCCACTATTTCATAAATTTTGATAAAATGATCAAAATGCAAGTTGATAGACCAAACACATTAATCGTTGCGCAAAAGTAAGTATTACGAAGACCTAAGATATTCACAAGCCTTTCAAATTATAAAGAAGTCCAAAAGTCTGTATTATTAACAGACTGTTGGCCTGATTTGGCAAATCGACTTCATTCTTTGAGCATGATAGATGACAGAACCTCTGCCACATACATAGCTGAAATTGTAGAGGAGCGCCCATCGAGGCTTTTAAGGAACGCACTCGCGTCTGAGATTTTTGCCAGCACCTGTGTCGGGAGCACGGTATAGTACCATCGCCATGCATATATACAATGATAGTGTATATGTATATACAGTGAGTGTCCGATCTCATGAAATGTTGGCTGAAATTCTGAAATGCGTTGTCGATTAGGATGGATTACTTGGTCGCGGTTGTAATACCGATTATCTAAAGGCAAACTTTTATAACATTTCGCACTCGAAAGGATGTCGGCTTTTAAATGCACGTTTTTAACTCTCCTGTAGAGAGCATACTCGGTAAAAAGGGCTACTTCGGTAGCATGAATTTTTCGCATTGATTTTCGATGGTCTTAAAAATTCAAATATATTTTATAGAAACCATAAACAAAAATATGCTTTCTTTTATAAAAGCAATAGAGAATCGCATTTTCTTTACATTTTACGCTTAAGAAAGGAATATAATTAGGTATGAAATAGGTTTTCGAATTGCCGATTAATTTGGAGCCTGATCGTTCGTTGCATTAGCGCTTATTGATTTCACTCTACAAGGCGCATGCATTCCGCGTAAAGAAAATCACATATTTTTCTATGCCATTAAAAAGATATCATACAGAGACCATACAATTTTGCAGTGGATGCGGACCATGTTGTACATTTCATGAGGAGCAGTGGTAAACGGCCAGGTAAGATGCTATGTGAATGGACATTTCACGGTCTTAAAAAGTCTTATAATAAGAAACTTTTTAGAAACTTAAAATACTCCTTTCTTAAGCATTAAATATAAAGACGACGTGATTCTTTATTGATTTACTAAAAGAAAGTATATGTTTGTTTATGGTTTCTATAAAATGTATTTGAATTTCAAAGATCATCGAAAATCTATGCGAAAAACGCATGCTAATTAAGTAGCCTTTTTTACTGAGTAACCTCTCTACAGGAGATTTAAAAAACGAGCATTTAAATGCCTACATCCTTTCGAGTGCGAAATGTTATAAAAGTTTGCCTTTAGTTAATAAGTATTACAACCGCGACCAAGTAATCCATCCTAATCGACAACGCATTTCAGAATTTTAGCCAAGATTTCATGAGATCGGTCACTCACTGTATGTGTATTTGCAAAAGGTGTATTGTCTCACAAAATGCCGACTAAAGTTATGAAACGCATTTTTAACCCGAAGGCGCTGCATAAGTAGAATTTTTATGTTGAATATCCGATATCGTGAATATCGGATGCTGCAATCATATCAGGATGTCGGCTATTAAACAGGTTTGTTTGAAAAGTCGCTTAGCAAAATTAGTAACTTAATTAGCCTTAACATTTCACGTTGATTTTCGATGCTCTTGTATATTCAGAAGTATTTTATAAGAAACATCTACAGACAAACCATTTCTTGCATTAAATTTGTGACATATTAGGTGTTTCCTAAATTTATATTCGAAAAAAGAGCAAATTTAGGTTTTAAATGTTTAAAGTATGAGTTCTTTATGGTTGTAAAATAACAAATAATGTAATAATGTATCGGCTTGTCTAAAGAACATGTTTCATAAACTTGACAACAGAGCTCATATCGAGGAGATTTTTTATAAGCCATACGCAACGTCCTCTTTCCGGCCGATAAAAAGTGCAGGTTTCTCTGCATGGAAAGTATGTAGTTTGTAGGCTAGAAACCCTGAAGGCAAGAGCTTGAGTTCAAAATAAATCAAGAGTAGTGGTAATTTTGCGTCATTATCATCTTATCTTTGCCTGTGTATGCACATACATAAACATGACAGTCAAAAATGCGTCTTATCAAAATAAGGATTTGAATATTACACAACGTCAGTGCGTTTCCTTCACAAAATCAATAAAATTCCTCAAAAATTCTAAAATGCATGTCTTTTTAGATGTCCCTGGCGAAGTGTCTTTCTTTTTGTTTGAACGCATCAGGGATGCCCTCCCAAAGCTGTCTTTCAATCCTCCCGAGGGCAAAGTCTACATAGGTTTACTCCCGCCCAAGATTGAAACCTTAACTGTCGGTGTAAGGGGAGATATGCAGGCACAGTTCAAAGTAGATTTGATCAACGCAACCATGGCCATGAAGGTGAGTTTGGGCATGAAACCCTTTGAACTTGTTTGCTCCCTATTTGATATGAACGGTTGATTTATTGAAAGCAATGCCTACGTGTGACACTTTGACTATCGCAATCGACGGTGCACACATTATGCTCCACATCGAAATGAGAACAGGCGCGTTGACTTGCCTGCGAACTAGTTTGATGTGGCAATAGAATTGCAGAGTATCTGCTGCACTCTCCCCTTCCCCCACAGCTATGCATGGTGTCCAAGCATAGTAAGGAAAACCGGAAGTGAGAGAAGACGAACGTGGATGGCATGGTGAGTGATCTTGAACCTAGGCGTCCCATGACGGTCCCTGGGCAACATCCTTCCCTGATCAGCATTTTATACATACACCACGGAAGAAGATGAGGAGTGGACCGATCAAAAGGCAAAATGACGCGGAGAGAGCCTGCGACTGAGCCTGCAGCAACAACCCTGCCGGCAGACGTCACATCATGTTAAGACGTATCCGTTACAAAATGACTCCCAGCCAACCAGTTCGCCGCACCACACAAACACACACAAATGGGCAGACTGCGTGAACTGAGGTGAAGCATCAATCGGCAACCTTCAAGCCACGACGTTGGGCCCACCGTGACAGTTTGAGGTTTGTGTCACACAATAAGCTGATAAGCCACAGGGAAAAGGAGTCGAGGAGCACTGTTCCCACTAATATGAGCGGGCTTGCGTTGTGCGGTGATGGGTGATCTCGTGTCGTAGATGTTTTTGGGCAAAGGCCTGATTATGTGATATTGCTAGCGGTGGTTTACCGCAGGTTGCCATGAAGAGGCATGCCACCTAGTAGGCTTCTTTGCTGGCTGAATGTGGAAGGCCAATACAGGCAGTTGAAGCGAAAGCGTCCGGGTATGTAGGTGCTTCGCACGCTGGCTCGCCAATCTATGTGTAATGGATCCGCAAGCGATCGACCAGGTCGATGAGTGTGGTGTACGTGGGGCAGGGGGAAAGGCAGTGTGTAATAGATATGTCTGCGATGTTGGTATCGGTTTCAGTGATGGTGGCGGTGGTAGAGCAACTAGTGGTGGGTGCAATGGGTGATGAAATATTGAATGGGTTCGGCATGATATGTGTGCGTGTGCTAGGTCTGCCGATTCTGTGGTGAATTCCGAACTCGTGGATGCGAGCGTGACCGAGCAGGCCCATGCGAGGCGTGAACGTGCGGCCTGAGTGTTGAAGGTGAGGACGGATGTGGTGCGTCTATATGAGCACTGATTCGCCAACCTCTGGGCGATGGATTAGGAAAATGACAACCAGGCAGATGTGCGAGGTGAAGGTGTCGTTTGCAGTGAGGACAGGTTGGGATCGAGTACGCATCGCCGAAGGCGGGGGTGGTGGTGGTGGTGGTGGTGGTGATCGTAGTATATGACGAGATGTCAAAATTTCATCACATCGGCCGGGGGAGGGGTGCGAGAAGTAGCGGAGTTGACAGGGCTGGTTGCTGTGATCGATGCAGGTGTTGGGGAAGAGGGAAACAGATTTAGGCAACCGATGGCGGCGGGTCATCGGCAGTCTGATCACCGGTGACTGCCTGGCCCTGATCTTAGACGCGGGGTTCCTGGTTAGGGTGATATTAGGGGTGCCCGTGAGAGAAGTAAGCATGCCGGATTGTTGGTGCATTGCTTACGCGGGTGTCCTCCAAGGTCGCTTCGCGCACAGTATACGCATTGGCAGCCTCGAATTGTTGGAAGCGTCTGGGTGTTGGCATTGAGTAGTCGGGGCACTTTTGACTTGCAAGCCTTCATTCTGGTTTTAGTGGTAGCGATCTACATTGCTTCGTGGATGGCTGCGCCAGTCGTCACTTCTTCTTCTTCTTCTTCTTCTTCTTCTTCTTCTTCTGGGCGAGGTCTTCCGGTCTCGAGGTTGATACGCAGTCGTTTCAGGGAGTTGTTCAAAGTGCCCATGTAGCGTCGTTCTTGTCCTACCTGCCGATGAGTACACGTATTACCGTCTCCGCAGAAGAGCGGTCTCGGTATAAGTGTATTTTCCACTCTCACGAGATGACCGCTCCAACATAATTGCAGCTGACTTAACGTGAAGTGGATATTGAGGATTCCTGTGCGTTCGCAAGCTTCTGTGCCCCGATGCTGTCTTGCCATCTCAGTTTCAATTTTCGGCGGATGCAAATGAGATGTAAGTAGTTAGGCTTCCGGGTGTGTTTCACGTGAAATCTCCAGCTTTTCGCCCGATACAAAACAGTCATCAAGATGGCAGCTTTCTACATTTTCAGTTTCGTGTTAAGGTGACGGTTGTGACGACTGTAAACGGGCGTCTGCAGCCGGCTGAAAACTTGGCTGGCTTTCGTGATCCTATGGGCTACGTCTTGGGATTGTGCATCTTCGGACCGTGCTGTCTAAGTAGGAAAAGTTGTCCACGGTCTTCATGACGGTGCCGTTGCCATGGACGCGATGGCTATTTTATGCAGGGTTCAGTGTCCGTTGGTGATGACCACCGTTTTTTTTCCTTATTGATATTTGTTTTGAAGTGAGAACACCTGGAGAAGAGATGCATGCCCTGTTGTATGTCTTCTTTGGCCGTTGTGGCGAGTTGGCAGTTGTCGGCGAATAGCAGAACCTCGACTGTAGCTATGGATAAACGCAGTGTGATCTGCATTCGCCGGCCGTTGAGACGGTGCTTGTTGGCCCCAGGATAGTTATTACGGTAGGTGTCCATCAGCATGGCAATAAACACAAGATTGAAGTGGGTGGACGTTAGTACGCTCCCCTGCGTCACTCCATTGCTCACTGGGCATGCCTCGGAGAGTGCGCCGTTGTCTATGACGCGCGTCATCAGCCCGTCATGAAGTTGACGCGCCATGTGCGTGAATAACTCAGGGCAGTCGAGCTTCTGCCTGATTTTTCACAGTCCTTCGCGATTCACTGGGTCAAAGGCTATCGTCAGGTCCTCAAATGTGTTGCACCCAAATGGAGTTGCACCTCAAATGGAGTTGCACCAATATTATAGCTAGCAGGCGGTGAAGATCATGTCAGTGTCAGTGCAGTGCCGCAGGGATCTGCTTGGACTTGCCGTCAGAAGTCCTCGTTCTAGATGACCGTATAGGCGATTGAGGAGGATTCGGGCAAGGATCTTCCTGATGATGTTGGTCAGCGTATTTTCTCTATGATTGTCATGGAGTTGCCGATCTCCTTTCCGCATTTATAGACAAATTATTGCAGCGTCCTTAAGGTTCTGAAGGGCCTGTCCATAGCGCTACATCTCTTCAAAGAGCGCTGTGGACGGCGGACGCTGTGTTTTTAGATCTCAGCCGGAATCGTATCGGAGTTTGGTACTTTCCCCCGGATAGTTCTAGCACGTCGCCGATGGTATCTAGCAGGGAGGACGGTAGATGCAAGTCCACGTTTATTTCCACTCGGGGGATTCGGTCGATGGCGTTATTGGAGATGGTGGAGGGATGACTGACGACGCGTTTGAGGTGCCCGGCCCGACGTTTAAGAATCCCCGAATTCTACCTCAAATGAGTCGTTCCATCGGAGGTGAGAGGTGTTGTAGTCCCTTTGGTTGGGGATCCGTAGATCGCCTGATCGCAGCAAAGAAGTTCTTTGTTTTGTTGCGGTCGGCATACCCCTGGATCCGCTTGGCTTTGCGAGCCATCCAGGTGTCATGTCCTTCCCGCAAGCGTCGCTGCGCAATGCGGCTCATCCACAAATACAGCAACTCTACACGGCCAAAACTGACAGAGCATTCAGCTCCGAAAAAGCCCGTCTTTATATCTTTGCCCTTCAAGGGCGACAATATTTTAAATACTATCAAACGACAGCTACGTTCTGCCATTGAAAGGACATACAATGCAGCCGAACTAGTATTCTGCAGTCCTACTAAGCCACTTCCGATTCCACGGGCAAAGGATGCCCTGCCAATGCACGCCACGTCAAATTGTGTTTATGAATTCACATGCACTTGCGGATGCAAGTACATTGGGCGAACGCAAAGACAATTGGCAGCCAGATCCATTGAGCACCTGCCCAAGCGGCTCCTCAGACAAGAAAATAAGATCCCGCATTCATACATTACGAAACACCTACTTGATACTGGTCACACCGTCGACCCCAAAACTTCCTTCCGAGTAATTGTTCGGGCACGAAAAACTCGGACATTGCGTTACCTGGAGGCAGCCTATATACGACGAGTGAAACCAGATCTTTATAAACAATTGGAGCACGTGGTTAACCTAACATTACCATGGTAGCCTCTAGCTCCATGATTCCCCCTCTCTCCTTTCATTTTTTGCTCTTTAGCGTTTCCCCTTTTTTCACTTTCTTCCCCTACGGCGTTTGCGTTACTAACTTTATCGATTAGCCAACTTTGCCCAAAACCCTAACCTTGCTGTTTCTGCATCGATTTGCTGCACAAATTCAAATCTGTTGTATTGTTCTCACTCGTTATCCCCCTTATGAAGCGACAGGAAGCAGCTGAAGAGCAATCACGAAGTTTTTTGGTACCAATAAATCCTGCTGTTCTTGCCTACTTCAGCTTTGTACGGATTAACTTTGACATCGAAATCAATGAATAAACTAAACTGGGTAAGGCATTATTCGCCAGGCATAATTAGGTTGCTTTCTAAAAAAACTGCCACTTGGGCCTGAAGGGGGTCGAAGTGCCAGATTCCATATTTATTAAAACTGACAGTTACAGCACATGACTGCCAGGGTTCAAATATCTTTGATCATTGCGTATTTTCTGATGATTATCTGATCTAAAAGTCAAAACACGCTTTTAATCATGCACGGTGATAATGTGTATGAGCGTCTTTTTCCCAGCTTTATTGACGACGTTATATTTTTCAACATCTCCTAGTCAACAACATTCACCGAACCATTTGCCCTGATGGAGTCGGTTTGGACCTACGCACGGGGACGCGTGTACCGCTGTGTCTTATCCAATAACTATGGTGTCCATTTACTGAGCCTAAATGTGAGCACGACCAAACCCATTATTCTCTCGAGTAGACCCTGGACGACTGGAGCTGGATTTACAATTCCTCCTGATTTATATGAGGTTGCGCTTCAATTCGTATGGGAACTCTTGTTTACCTTAATATTGAA
>CACRXP010000275.1:164854-187986 GCA_902702965.1 Spirometra erinaceieuropaei | reverse complement strand
CAACCGGAATTCCAAAATGCGTTTTCGTTTTGAAAAGTTTAAATAAAGACAGTTGTTAAACTGATTATCATACAGCAAACTCTATAATAATTCAGTTACATCAGGATACCTGCATTCTATCAAACTCCTTTCCGACTGCATGCAAGAACTATACTGCGTAATAAATGACTACGTAATTAACGTGCACTTTTTCATTAATTTTCGCTGCCCTTCAAAATTTATTTATGTACCATGGAAAACATGCAAAGTAACATTCAGTATTTTACTATTCGGTAGAAATGGACGTTTTTGTTCATATTTACACTCGGAGGAAGTGTATAATTTGGTTTTAAAAAGCGTTTTCAACTCCCAAATAATAATGAATTTCATTTGCCGTCAAAGTTGAATTCAACGTTCCCAAACAACAAGCCATTTAATTTTCGCTAATGGAAAACCAAATATTTCTCTACGGTGTTAAGAGGAGGCTATATCGGATTCATAAGATTTACTAATGGATTTGAGCAATATTGTAAACTTTACAAGAAACATTGGTGAATGCAGAAACAGGATGTTTGATAAACAGGCTTTTCACAGCCTAAAACATCTCACGATTAGAAACGTTTTTAAATCCCAAATAAACAATTCTTTTTATTTAAAATTTAGAAGAAGACTTATTTGTTACAGAATTAGCAAAATAGTAATATATTTTTATGCGTATTGTCCATGAAATATAATTAAACTTTGAGAAAATCTCATTGTAATTAGGTAGTCCTTATTTTTAAAAGTTAAGAGGAGGCTATATCGGATTCATAAGATTTACTAATGGATTTGAGCAATATTGTAAACTTTACAAGAAACATTGGTGAATGCAGAAACAGGATGTTTGATAAACAGGCTTTTCACAGCCTAAAACATCTCACGATTAGAAACGTTTTTAAATCCCAAATAAACAATTCTTTTTATTTATAATTTAGAAGAAGACTTATTTGTTACAGAATTAGCAAAATAGTAATATATTTTTATGCGTATTGTCCATGAAATATAATTAAACTTTGAGAAAATCTCATTGTAATTAGGTAGTCCTTATTTTTAGAAGTATATTTTTTGCATGCATCCAAAACTATGTTCGTTCGGAAGCCGGCATCCTGAATAATTACCGAATTATGCTGCAGGATGATCAGTTTTACAATTCTATTTGACTAATATTTTCAAAATGGAAACGCATTTCGGAATTTCGGTTGACATTTAATTAATTAGCCCACCTACTGTAATATGATGGCAAAACAATCTCCTCGACAAAGACCAAGAAGGATGTCTTTTTCAGTGCTACTGTGCTGCTGCCTGCGGCGCGCACTATAGAACCTTACGTACAACTTGACGAGGGAATTCCATGTCACGATCAGTGAGCGTCCCTCTACCATTCCATTGATACACATATATATATATATATCTGGAGTAAAGTACGTACAGAGACATATCTATTGTTTATAAACACGTAAAACAGAAGGACCACTATTTTGCCTTCGGAAAGCAAGGGTAGTTGGCCAAGTCAATCATAAGATATTCACAGCGGCTGCTAGAGAGTGGGTCTACGACTGGCACACTCGACAGGGCATAGATCTAAATCCCGCCGACCAAGCGCTACGAACAAGGCTCCCGTCATTATGTACACGACCATTAGGGTAGTTGAGAAAACACTTATCTAGCCGACACTTGATGCCAGCGAAAAATATGTGAGAAGCCGGTGGAAGGTTAATTGACCAGCGCAGGACACAACATCACCGCGGTGCACACCGAGTCTGTGGCTAGCGAGGGGTACGTTAACAAACAAAGGTAGACAAAGGGGAAAAAATCGGTACAAGAACACCAGCGGTTAATATTGGAAAGGTAAGCAGCCGTAAAAAGCGAACGGGCAGGTCACATTTCGTGCAACATGCACGGATGTAATTCCAGGCCGGTATTAATGCTGAATCAATCAAGCCTAGGAGCAACAACCAAATCACTTATCCGATAATGGAAACGAAGAAATCTCCGAAACGTCATTTAAAAGATAATTGGGTCCATATACTCATCCTTTCTTCTGTGTTTTCTCCGGGACATGATGGGAATAGTAGATTGTTGGAACGTCGAATCTTCATGCATATATATATGTATATAGGTTGACTAAAATTTCAAATGGGTTTTCGATTTGAATAAAGTACATAAGTAAGATTGTAATAATAATAATAATTTGCGCATAATCTCAGACTATTTCTACTATGCAATCATGCAGATTTCGAAGGATTTTTCGGCCGTCTCCCTAAACTGCACTAAATTAAATTTACAAGTAAATTAGTATGCATCTTTCACGTTCACTTTAAATGTTCTTATATACTCAAATATATTTTCTACAAAGCATGCTTGAACATTTCTGTTCTTTCAGTCATTTATAGCCGAGTATATCTTCATTTTACATTGCATTTTAAGAAAATTATTTTTTGACCAAAATGTTCATACTTGTGAGCTTTTGACAAGCGTGAAATGTCCCATTACGCAGCATTGCATTTGAAATTTTCATGATGCTCTTTGTAAAGTAGATACTATGTTCCATATTTATTTCGTTATTTTATCAGCCCTTTATGTCACCTTATTGTCATGTAGATAACTTTCATTTCCAGTAAATAAGAAATGATACGAAAGAGGCTCAGTAAACGAAATATATGTTGACGCCTTGGGTGTCTGGCAAATATCACCATGGACTTCCGTAACAGCTGTAAATATAGCTCACTTCCAACTCCGTAAATTCACAGAATTGAAAAGACAACATGGAATTTTTCATAGACCGACTTCTTTCTCAAAGTATTTGAGGCTCCACAGAAGACCATCACGCATGTCTCGGTTATTAAACCACTCCAAAGAAGAAGCTTTTTAGGCAACATGGAATTAAAATTTCTAGAAAAAGTTACGACGATTAAAAATCATCAAAGAAAGTGTAAACTTATCATCACGTGTCCTGAAGGCAACCAGAGAGAACGTGCTGGGCAAGGAAAGTCGACTCCAACTATTTAGACTACCTCGTTCGCTTCGAATCTATCATAACTTGATAGGTCTTACAGAACAGGGACCATTTATAATTCGTAACGGTATTGTACTGACATTGAGGAGCAAAAA
Source organism: Spirometra erinaceieuropaei (assembly GCA_902702965.1). Lineage (NCBI taxonomy): Eukaryota > Metazoa > Platyhelminthes > Cestoda > Diphyllobothriidea > Diphyllobothriidae > Spirometra > Spirometra erinaceieuropaei. Next base: position 184,857 of record CACRXP010000275.1, on the reverse strand, counting down.
CAAGTTTTCAGCTTTGTCTTACAATGAAAAGAAAGTATTAAATTCGCTTAGAACAGATGCAAACATAATCATACTGCCCGCTGACAGAGGATTCTCTACCACTGCACTGAAGAAGACGAACTACACAGAGAGGATGATGACTGCCAAAGGACGATCCACTTACGGACTCGCGAATGCTGACCCTACAAAGACAAAAGTTACACATATCGAAAAACACAAAAGCGCCTTGCGTGAATGAAAGTAATCTAAGGAGTTCAGGCCGAATCCTTAAAACAGAACAAACCGAAAATTATTAAATTATGAGAAGTTCCTAAAGTTTACAAAATGGGCAATGCACCGCGAATAATAATCTTCTTAATCGAACCACCAGACTAAAAGCTGTCCAAGTCCCTATTTCACCATCTACATCTACTTACAAAGGACTCAAAATACTCCATTTAAGATTAAAACGAGTTACTAGACAAATTTAAAAGAGTGACTGTTGCAACCGACGAGATCATCGTTTCATTCGATGTAGTCTCTCTCTTTACCTCGATTCCATTAGGGTTAGATAGGTGGTGCACCAAAAAAATTCTCAAGCTCGTATCACCGATGTGCCAGCCGACACTCTACTCCAACTGCTTTCGTCAAATAATGTTTTCGGCAACTAAAAGGTGCTCCTATAGGTTCGCCTATATCTGGCCTTTTAGCAAAAACCATTATGCAGAAACTGGAATCTATAGCCCCTCCCAAAATTAATCCAAACCTATGGCTGCGCTATGTTGATGGCATATTTGTCACTGTCAAGAAAAACCAGTTAGATCTGTTCCAAACAAAACTTAACTCCACATTCCTAAGGAGCATGTTTATTTTCAAAACGGATATTAATGGACAACTCGCATTCCTGAATGTCCTTGTACGGCTAAACATATATGTTTCCCTTCACACTCCGGTTAATCGCAAAGAAACATACTCACAGGCCATCCAACATTTCAAAAGTAACCATCCCGTCTCTCACAAAAGGGGAACTGTTTACAGTCTGCTAGACCTAGCCAACATTCACTACTCACTTTAAGAAGCCTATCCATCAGAAATGAAATAAGACTCTGAATTATTTTCCCGCAACGGGTACCCGCGCGATTTCATTTATCATTGCATAAAACATGATTTCAAGCGGAAAGATATTTCGAACAACAAAGCCATCCAGGCATCAAACACATTCAACTGGCAAAATGTCCATATGTAAAGAATGTGTCTCAACTCATCAAAAAAGTCGACAAGCACCAGATACAGGTAGAACACCGACCAGCAACCATCGTCCGTACACAGCTTGTACACCTTAAAAAAAGGGTTGGCTACAAAATCCCATGTGTCAGTTGTGATGCCGCCTATTGTGGCCAAACTGGGAAATCTGTACCAACTTGCATAAATAAGCATCAATAAGCAGTGAGAAAACGAGATCATCTATTTCAGGTGGTTGTGAACACACTGGACACTTGACACACATTTGCATGGGAAAACACTCGCATTTTTGGCGCCTGTCCAATAAGGAAAGGCCGCGAATTTCTGAAAACAATGCACTCACATGAGGCATAGATCATTCGGTTTACCGACTTAGACACCACCTACAAATTTCTCAAGGACAAATGGAAGCGAGCGCAGTCACTGTCGAGGGAATGACGAAATGCCATTGATGCGTATTGGCACAGATTTCGGCCAACAACAGAATCACATTTTCGACAAGGTTAAATAGTTAACTGTTTTTGTACATAAACCAGAAGTCTGATGACGTGCTGGGTAACATATCTCTAAATTCTACGTAATAAGGGTTATTTTGTTCCCAAAGAATCTTATCTATTTCAAATTACATTTCTTGGGATGTCCGTCATCCAGTATGTATATCTCTATATAGTGGTAGGGGGTGCTCACCGATCGTTCATACGGAACTCACTGCCTCTATATCATGCACCGCTGAGCGGCTGCTGGCTAGGCTAGAGAGAGCCCTTAAGGCACAACGGAATGAGTGAGTTCCGTATGAACGATCGGTGAGCGTCCCTACCGTTGTATATTCCCGATCGAAAACCGGCAGGGCAACGGGCTCGTGGTCCGGTGGGTAGAGGCGTGGACTTCTAAACCAGCAGGTCACGAGTTCGAGGTTGGGGTGTACCACACTTCGGGCTTGGGTATGGCTGGCTGAAGACGGCTTATAAGTCAGAAATGGCCATTCCAGTCTCCCTTGTCTTTGTCGGTAATACCATTCTGCCTATATATCTATATATGTATGTCTGTGCATATTGCATAGGGGTGTCCGCCGATCAGGTTATAATATTGGTCTTACTTACGCTCACTTAGCACAAATACAGACTTTAAATCGATGATAACCAAATCTGCGACCGGGCAATGCTGACGGACAACGGCACATATGTAAGATTTTTCTCCTTTGTCCATGTCACTTATTGCGCATACATAGACACAATTGTAAAAGTTGCACTTCTCCTATCAAAATGACAATGTACCTATTAGACAAAGATAATACGTATTGCTGATAGAAGCGAACAGGCGAGTTCCAGGTAGCAGTTCAGAAGATGAAGATGCGATCACTGGAACAATAATACGTATTCTTCATAAAAATCAATAGATACCTTCTAAAAGTCTGAATTCTATGTCTTTTAGACAGTCCTAACGAGGCAAAGTATTTTATGCTCGACCGCATCCGGGATCTCCTCTCAAAGATGGCTGCCAGTCCCAAGGACGATAGAATCCACATAGGATTACTCCCGGTTACCTTTGAAAAATTAACTGGCACGGTTACGGAGGAGTTGTGGGCACGGTTTGAAATAAAACTGATTAATGCAACCCTCACCATGCAGGTGAGTTTGAATACAGGATATGCAGTGATGATCGCGTATGTAATTTTTTGACTTTGTTCCATTTCCATTGTCTTTGATTGGTCAATTTAATCAAACTAATAGGTGCATACAGAATAAATTGCAAACTAAGAGTTACTTGCACGTTAGTTCGAAAATTGAAAGAACAATAAATTTCAATTTGCACTGATTCTATTATTAAATCAGTTGGAAGAGTTTGTATTCCAAACTAAATTCAAAAAAGCGATATAATTAAGGCATGTTACGGAAGGATTTTGCCAACGAACTTAACTTGACGTTAATGTAGACTGAGAGGGACATCGCACCGATAATATAAGTAAAGTTACGCAAAGATAATGATTAAAGAAATTGCGTCTTACGACGCAGCCTTTTAACAATTTCATTCCTCTGCAATACTTCCCTAAGAGACTGAATACGATTTCACTGCACACATTTTGTGGTCGCAAGGCGTGAAATGTATCAGCAAGTGCCGTGAGGGTGGACTATTTCATGAAATGTTTCCTGGCATTCTGTAGTGTATATTTGATTATAAAGGATTATTCAAGTGAGGGTGTAACGCAACATATCTTACAGCATACTTCTAAAATATTTCTGTCATTGCAGAATTCCAGATTTTCAACCATCTGCAAAAACCAGATTGGTTTAAAATCGCAACTTACTTAGTATAAGTACTTCACACCAATGTTCGTTGTTTCTATAGATCAAACTATGTTTTAGAGCAAACGCGTCTAAAAAGTTTTTTGCCCATATTTGACAAAGTACTTTTTATGCCAGAATGGAGAAAGGGTATATTGTTAAAAGAATTCTACCCATGATTTTTGTTAAGGCTATGAAGTGACTATTAAGACAGAACCGCGACACTTAGCTTAGTTATTCCGCTTAAACTGTATTCAACACAGACCGATATATGTCATCAACACTAAGAGAAGTTTTTTATTGGCGTAAGTATATATATGATTTCCATATACGGAAAGTATACAGCATAGAGACAAGAACATCTAGGCGCAAGTATTATTGTCGTTCTGCTTCAAAATAATTTGAAAATCAAAAAATCTTTTTTGAGTAAACGATGGCTCAGAGGTAATGTTTCGAAAGATACGTAATTAACTATAAAATAGGTCCAAGAAGTAATATCTGTACGCGTAAATTCTATACAAGAGGATAGGCACTCAACAGGAAACACATGCAAGTTAAGAACTATTTTTTTGCCGAATGTGATTTGTTTAAAACCGGCATCCCCGACTAAATGATACGTGTTGAAATTATGCAGCACGATGAACAAAATTATAAATTAATCTGCGAAATCCCTCCTAGTCGAAAGCAAATTCCAGAATTTCGGTTAACATATTACGGTAAAGTATTTGCATCAAAGGATGCATTTTTGTTTTGCTAACATGCCATCCGTTTATGCATACTTGAAAGTCAAAACGCGCTTGAATTCATTATCCGAGTATTTACTACCATACAAAATGTACTTAGGTGTCTTCAATTACACGGCATCAACACATAGAACGCTGGTGGACATACCGAGTAGTCGAAACTATAACAATTGTGCTTCACCCCAGCGTAAACATCATCGAAAAACGTGTTTAGGCCTTTGACTATCAACTATGTAGAAAGTAGGATAACATTGTTGTCCGATATAACTTATTAGTTTATTTGTAGAATGGGCATTACACGGTTATTTCGGACAGCTTGATTGCCATCAACTAGAATGTACATTAGAATTTATCGGTTCACTCTAAACTTTCGTGCCTTGGACACTAAATCATTTCGAAATAATTGACTTTTAGGTTTCCGACAAAAGCGACTAGACAAACTTCAGAAAGAGATTTAGAAGAAGGCGTCACAGACTGAAAATAATGGTAATTTTTAAGGAACATGACAATTGGATTGATTCCCCTTAAAACACTCGCTATGTGTAGATTTACATGGACATTGCCTGTTACTAAATAATATAAACTATCGAATCACCATACGCCTGGCAAAACAAGATCGCTATTAAAGGCAGACTACCGCTCGGAACATCAGACTGGATAAGAGATAAGGGTGCAGGCGCTGTGTCTGTGAAAACTGGCAGTTACGATGTATAACTGCATGGCGTGTATAGATGTGTTTGTTTGCAGAATATTTTCCGATAGTTTTTTGGTCGAAAATTTCACCCAGGCTTATACTGATACAGGTTTATGGTCTCTATGAGTGTGTTTTCTTAGATAAACGTATGACACTATTTTTTTCATATTTCATAGTCAAAAACATCTAACGAACCATTTGCCCTGATGGAGACGGTTAAGACCTCCGCACGGGTACGCGCCTACCGCTGCGGTTCATCCGACGATTTTGGCTTCTATTCGTTGAAATTGAATGTGAGCGTGAGCAAACCCATTATTCTGTCGAGTAGACCCTGGACGACTGGAAGTGGATTTACAGTTCCTCGTGATATGTATGACTTTTCAATTCAAGTCGTGTGGCAAACCTTGTTTGGTCTAATATTAGAGGTTAAATGTTAGTCGACAGCCCTGCCATCTGCATTATATCCATTCACAGGTGACTGGGACTGTAAGCCTTATTTTGCGTTTTCAGAATGAAATACAAAATTTACTCGAGTAAATATATGAATTTCTTATTCTTGCAAAACAGCCTCACCAAATTTAAATGCCATGGACTTCAAATGCTTCTCACAAAGAATTTGTACACTTTAATTCATGACACGCAACCTCACATACGTCAAATGACAATGAAATGCAACAACCAGTATCATTCGACCTCGTCTTCAAATAGGTAAGATTACACTTCCGCTTCCGGAGTTGTTAGGACGATTTTAAGTTAATGCAGCCTGGTAAACTGGACTTATTACGAAAAGTTACAATTTCGGCGTACTGTTTGTACGCATGCACAGTTGATTTTCGAATAAATACCAATGACACAAACAAGGGTGAATTGAGAGTGATGGATGTATTTTTAATTTGCGCAAAAGGTTGGGTTGGAAGGATATAAAGGAGGGGCAGTACTTCTAAATTCCTCAAAGAATTTGAAATAAAATTTGTTGTTTTGGAGATTTTCTAATGACTAAATGCATTCCCATTTCTCTACTATCACTGACAGGTGTACTCATGTTCGGTAGACTCGAATTATGTAGCGGTAGTGCAGTAAGACAGAACGCGTTATTATAGAAAGTGTTCAAAGGAGATTTGATCTTTTGTCTTCATAATCACATTATTCTCCTAAGCAGATATAACGAATTTGAGAATCTTATCAGACGTACATGCATCGGCTGACTGCCTAATTACATCAAGCTCGACGAAACAGTCTATATCCAGGTGCGTTAGAGTTCGAGACCTTAAGCGAAGTCTACTTTCTTAGCGGAGACCGGCCTACAATGAGTTGTCCCACTGATCTTCCAATATTACCAACTACTGTGGTTCAACAGTAATCACCCATTCGGACACAAGTGCCGTAACGTAATGGCGTCCTTTAAGTGTGTTGAGAAGCACAGTAATGAATCCAAAGCCAGGGGAACTCAAAGTGGGTAACTATATATGCAGCCTCGTAAACGAAGGACTGATAAAACGAAACAATTGTGGAGACGGAAGAAACCTTAGAATTTGAACAGTGCTGTTGTGCGCAAAGAAACTGTCGGAAACCTTGTCCCACCGCGTGAATTTTCGTGCTACACAGAGATCTGAGGCAAACAGGGAATGCGAATGATTGTCCTGATCTCACAGCAAGAAACATTTTCATGCGTTTGCCGGATCGCGTGCAGTTGTGATCGAAGCAACTGCCTCTGAGAGTTTAGGTGATGACATCGAATGCACAGAATACGCCAACTGCCAGAGAGAACACAGTCACCGCTTCGAATTCCCTCATGATGTAATATCCGTGAGGGACGATAGCTGTGTTAGCGGTGATCATCTTCACTCATGGTTCACCTTCGAGAAGTCCATCGACAAACGCGGTTATCGCCTCCCTCCTCATTTCGCACATCCACTGACTGTGCAGAGTATTTGGTCATGTAATGGACGGGCAGGCAGGCCGTACATCTAATGACCGAATAATAATGCCGCCAGTAACCTAAATCTGCGGCAAAATTGCGACAGATTGCTACTTGTGGGCGAACTATCGGGAGATCAGCGCGCCAGCCATGACCACCTGCAAATAATGAGTAGTCCGCTAATTTTGGTATGCGATAGCAGTCAAAAATGCACCCCACAAAAATCTATATCCCTGTGCGTTCACTACCATTGTGCGTGACAGTCGTCGATGAAGGGTTCGAATAAAACTTCGAATGAATTATGCCTTGCCAGTGATTGTAAATAATCTCAATTTATTGAGTCTCTTTTGCTAATTTTACGGACGGTTTCTGTGACCATTTCGTAACCATGATCTTTGTTACTTAAATACAACGTAAACATTACTGTCTTACGGTGTTTTCGGAAGCGTCGTTTGAGAATTCCTCTATCCGATTAGTATCCCCACACATGTCTAAGAGGGCAGTTACGCAAAAATGGTAATTATATTGAATTCACGTTTTCATGCATTATCAAACTTTATCTTTTATATGGATCAAGAAGGCCGGCGAAAACGCACCGTTTTTGTCGAGAACGGGTGCTTGAAAACAGTCTGAACACATGCCACAAAATTAAAATTACTGAAAAGACACCTCCCCGATAATGACTAACGAAGATGAAGATTGCAGGAAATTCCAAAACCATAATGCAGTACTCTTGATGCTTGTGGTATTTGTCTGTCATTGTTCAGTTTCTTCGAAAGCTGAGTCGGATAGTTTTACGTCGGACTTCCTTGGCCGAAACAGCAGCATGATTATTGTAATTCACCAAACAGAGGTCTAAGGTCCGCTATGCCGTCCATTAAAAAGCAGAATCTTGTCTATCTGACGAAATGTTAACCAACATTAACAAACGGCCTATGATGCCTGCTGAAAGACAATATACGGCCTATCTTACGAAATGTAGACCGATCTTTTGAAATAGTTTTCAGTTAAAAAATATTGCTATTAATCGGCTATAGATCTGAATGTTATATAATTTAGTCACGGCAGGAGACTGGCTTCTAAAGGAGTGCCTTTTTTGGCCATCTGCAAAAACTAATGACTGCACATATAACAAGAATTTCATCCACTGTTCTCTTATTCTTTTGTAAATTCCAATATATTTTATAGAAGAAAGCGCAATGATATTCTTTCTCGTATTCATGCGGTAGCAACTGAGCACTACTTTTGCATTGATGCATGCGATAAAGCCGCCTAAAATGCTGTCGGCTCTAGATTAGCGCTCTTTAGCGTGCATTCAAGTGGCAATGCGTAGGGCGACGGGGGGCAACGTCAGTGAGCACGGTTTGCGCGACCTGTCCTACAAAAAGTATCACCACCTTGCTCCTCACCGCCCACCCCGCGCATGACCTATTTAGATCTGGTGAACTCCGCAGGAGTGCAAACTCTAATACCCTCTCCTCCCATGTCTGGCCATCATTCACAGAAGGGGCTAGCCAGCACAAAGGGGGTTGCCAACGCTGCCCACACCTGTCGGGCATGGATGCTTGGGCGACGTCGGTACAGCTGTTGTAGCAGACATCATCCCTCAGCCTCCCCGCTTTGCGACCTCGACGATGTGCACGCGATCACCCGAAAATATTGCCACCGACCTGCTGCACGGTTGGTTTGGCGCTCTAGCCTGTACTTTGACATGCCGTCGGCTTCTGCAACCTGAGAAAATCCACTTGGGTCGCGAAATCGCTAACCATCTATCAATTCTGAATTGTTGGAACTCTTTTCAAAGGAATGAGCTTCGTTCTGTTTTACAGCTTGCGAGGTGTTTGTAGTAGACTTGAACTAGCACTTAAGACTGAGATGATGATGCTTGCTCAATAGCACTGTTTGGCTTAAGTCGTGAAATGTGCGCAAGTTAATGGAATTTTTCTTATCATCCGGAAACCTCCTGGAAATCCCCTAGTTATAATGAACCACCTCTAATCGAGTAAAAGCATAACAGTTATATAGCTAATACTGTTACTTGGGTTGGCTCAAATAATTTTACTAAGTAAAAGTGTGAAGGCTGAATAATCAAAAAATCGTTTTAGATGAAAACCCTCTTGTTTGAAATGCATAAGACGTGTACACGTCAGTAACTGCACACATAGAAAGACATATGCTGACCAACATTAAAACGTGGTCTTTTGACTAACAATTGTCCTCAAAAAGGCCTCAGTTATTACCGAAATATGAAATTTGACAATTAATCAACGACCTTGTTAGTTGTAACATACAAGTGTTTGCGTTTTTTGTGACGTTGCTGATAAATGCAAATGGAACTTTGCCTGATTTCGTGGACGGGGGTGTCCCAAGGACAAACCTTATTGTACGATCCACATCTGAGTTGCTTGTAGACGACTAGGGTATTTGAACGTAGTGTTATTTTACGCAAAATTACTTTGCAGATTCTGGTGATAGTGGAGTTAGTTGAATTTTAAGAGGTGCCTGCGGTGTCAGTGGATGCTTTGCCATTATATATTTGCGTATTCGTATTCCCAAAAACGACAGTTTCTTTAATCATTGTTTAACTGAAGTTTTTATAATGAGGTCATTTGAATAAACTGTATCCTAACGGAGAAATTATTGGACGATCCACTATGCGTATATAAGGAACAAAATGAGCTCTCACAACAACGCTCCGAAATAGATTTATATTTAGTCTATTTACTTATTTCCAGTAATAGGTTGTCTTTGGAAAATGTGCGTACTGGTGAATTTGTGCGATAAATGCCTATGTACTTCATCCTCTTTCGAAGTAAAGGCAAAATTTCAGTAACGTTCCGCTGCCAATGTACTTAACTGCAAACGTTGGTACTATCTTTTTGCTTCGAACGTACAAAAATTACTTCTTACGTTATTTGTTGGTGTGATATTAGTTTCCACTTTTAGACTATAAATGTACCGAGGAATGTCTGCTAGACTCCGAGCATGCTCCTGTGTTGGTTCAACACATCATTTGGATGGGCCTTTTTAGGGGTACTGTTACTGTACTAGAGGAGGAAAAGACGCCCCAATGAGCTCGTCAAAAATATTTTCGAAAATAAAGTAAACAATCAAGTCCCCTGTCAAAGGAAGTCATGGTGTGTTTCAATTTCACGTCCGCCTTTACGTTTGTTTCTAAGAATCTGGCGACCGAGACCACCGGCCTGATCTTTGATCGCTAGCATCCTGAAACGGCGAATTGCTCGGACATACCTCCATCCTCCTGCTATCGAGGTTTTGCGTCACCAGTACTTCACATGCGAAGACACAATCCAGCAGGGGATGGATGACTTTATTGATTTTAGTAGCAATTATCAAGGCGGTTATACAACAGTTTAGGCCGCTGGTTAACTCATAGCACAGGTCTAAACTTTAGGCTGGCTTGATGGGTAATACATTTTCTGAGAATCGAATGGGTTCAGGTGTCGCCATTTAAGGAACATCTCACCACGATCCTCCAATATATACTGTTTAGGATTTAGGAGAAAGAATAAAACAACTGACTTTTGATATCCTCGTCTATCAGGACGGGTATGACGGCATATGAAGAAAAGTGTTCAGGAAAACAAAAGATACGACGCAAATACTGAACCTCGGCACCGGCCACACGATTAGCTATTAAAACATTTCCTTAAGGATGCTATACCGGTTTGCTGAGATGCAATGCAGAACTTTGAAAGAATGGCTTTGTGATCTCCAACATTACCTACGAGTGGTCTGGGCGAATATCTACCCACAGAAACTCGCGGACTGGTGCATCCGCTTAAGGCATGACAGAGCACACTGCAGCACTCCGTTAACATTTTTGGAGGTCCTCGGGCATCATCGCACGTTACTTGGACTTGAGATTGCATACATACCGGAGGCGACTAGCAGGCGCCATTAAATAAAGTTGAAAGATCTATTTTCACGCTAGAATGTGTCTAGAATTCTTTTTGGCCAGAGCCACTACGCAGAAGACCATTGACTGGACATGCGGAAGCCGCAGAGGCAGCAACAGTGCAGATGAATGTTCCTAACTCCCGGACCAGGACGCATTCCATGGGACTGAACCACGCTTCCAGGTTCAACGGACCTAATGTGTGCACGAACGGTGACGGGCGTATGAGTCAAGGGCGCAATAAACCATTCCTTCTATGTTCAGGGCCGAGACTTTGCCTGGACAAAGTAAGTTCCTACGTCGGCAGCGTAGGGACATCAATGATGAAGGACCAGTAAAAATTCACTCAGCTTCGCTCGATTTAGGACTCACTGCACCTTGTAACATCATATGGGATGAATTCGTTAGACGTAAATATGGGTAGATATGTGTCTATGTAACATCTGTCGTCTGTAGGTGCTACAGCATGTTGTGCATCCATTAAGTCCAGTTGTTGCTGTCTTTAATGATGGATCAGAGCGCTTAATCAGAATATCAGACTAATTCAATATTTTGTCCACCAATGGAGTCTCCCTGACTCTGTCCATGACAGTCATCTGTACCACCTCAATTCAACATGCCTCATAAATATTCCCAACCACTCTGATTGGCCGACTTATAATATACAGTAAGAGTTAAGGATCCACATGAATCATGCAACCATTAAATTTCACGTCTCCGCGACACAATTCTACCTTACTTTATCATACCTTAGAAGTGTTGTTTTGGTTTTCATGAGCTATTGCCAGAATGTTGGAATGAGTTGAAACAAAATTGATCCTTAGAGGTGATTTTTTCGGGCATCAGAAACATCCTATATGTTTGAAAACCATTTTGGTCACGCAATTCATTTTGGCCTGACGGTATGCAGATCTCCGGTGATGATACCAAATAGAAGGCGGTTTAGTTTGTCCTGGCTGGCTGAAACAGGGTCGCGCAATTGTCGGCACCATAGTAAAGAGGATGTGAAGCCAGCTCGAGAGCAAGCCAGTAACCCAGATCTCCTAGCACACGAGTTCCAATCTCCTTAACCAAAATACCCAATTGAGGGAGTTTGTATGCCTTTCTTGGGACAACCCATTTTCCTTTGCACAGGATCAAGTATTTTTGGAAACACACACATTTCCTGTTCTGCCATGCATATCTCCTTCATGCCAGCAAACAGTAAACCCCTTAAGTTTTCTAGAGCCTTAACAGGTCAAAGTATGCAACAGGTGCACTTTTGAATAAACGCTAAAAAGTAGACGTCATATAAGTAGTAATAAGACAGCCGGTGCAATGCAGCGATGGAGATAATCAACCGACAACGACGCATGAGCAATCAATAGCTTACTGAGAGATCAGTAAACCGTAGCAATTAATTCCCGACCGCATCGACCCGCTTCTGATGATTCGAGCGAAAATTAAGCTCAGGATAACGACAATTTCAATTATAATCGGATTTGAAACTACCACACATTCCCACCTCGAATCGCATTTGAAAATGCGAGACTCGTCCCTCAACCGAACGACGGAGTTCACATTTTCTCCAAAACCGGCCAGTATTTCAACCATAGGACTTTATAGTTCCTTCCTTTCTAGCCTAACTCTAATGTCAGTAAGAATAACTGTTGCTTATTAAGTTCTTTGAAAATTAACTGCGAACTTACAGTAAATCAGTATATCCAAGGTTTACAGGCTCAGACTAAATTTTCTGTGAATGAATATTTGGGCCGAAGTTCACCAGTCACAACGGAAAACCGCGTATTTTTCATTCACTGTTGACAAACAACTGGTAGTATATGTTAGGGTAGGGTGATTCCATACTAACAGCACTGCAGTGGTGGCTACTGCCTGTGCTGTTAGTATGACATCACCTTACCCTAAAGTATGAATAATTCAGGAGGATACCATATAGATGGAAACCGTTATTTTCAAAAGCATGATGTCGGTACCACATAACGCAAGAAACATGACAATTTTTCTGTAGATTTACAAAAAGTTGTCCTCTGCAGTTGAAATATGTGTAAATCAACCACACTATATTTGGTTCGAAGGCCCAAGTGAGCTTTTTTCCGCACAACTATTCCATCCACCTGAAAATCAGCAGGAAATAAATCAGTCTCAGGGTAGGTAAAATGTAGTTTCCAATTTACTGTAAATTCATTTTGCTAAAATGCAAACACTAGAAACGTTTAAATAAAGTACCTTTATACAGCACTCTAGGGGACTAACCACCAACAATACAGGCAGCGGCAACCTCTTGGCCACGTTTTGCAGTTCATCATAACCATCACTGAAGGCTTTTCTGGAAGCTTTTTCCAGCTTTAAACGATCAGATGGCTGATGTACATCGTGCTTGAGGATTATGTCTGCATTAGACGTAGTGAATGGATAAATGAAGCATAGGACAAATCCAGAGCGAGGTCCGTTTTTCCTGTTACCCGTTGTAAATGTAAAGTGATATGTAATTTATTGGGAAAAAAGCTCGTATGGTCTCCACTGAACGTGGATGAGTGTAAAATCTTGCGGACTAGTTGTAATGTTGCTGATCACCTACAGGTTGCTGCCCAGAGGAACTATATTAGAAAGAAAGCTCGCAGAGACGTCGAGGTCGTGCAGGGTCATCCTTCGGTTAACCATGGACCTAGCAGACGAGGCCGCGGAGCTCCACCAACTCACTAGCGCACCGGTCAATTGTCCCGTTCACTACTTGAAGACCGCACTGACTTATCTATCAAGGGTATGCCTTCGTACTTAAACCTACAGGAATTGTTCATCAGAAAACTCAGAAAGTCAAGGAGGCATCTTTTATTTCCGTCTATGTGTTAAAGGCTCCAACTGTGTGTTACCTGATGAAGTATGCTCCGTCTACCAGAAAGTGTTCTTGCTTAGGTGGCTGACTTAATTTTAGGGTTTATAATTGACAAGTACAGTGTTCCTGAGGCTGTCTTAAATTATGACGTGTGTTACGACTTAAAATCTTTAAACAAAACAAAAGATCCTCCATATGTTCTCCAGTCTGTCTTTTTTATCCGCGACTAAAGGTTCTATTAATTGTTTTTTGATTATCGCATACTGTAGGTGGGTTAGCTCATGAAATGTAAGCGGAATTTCCGAAATGCCTTTTCCTTTCGAAAAGATTTATTAGGTCGGGTTGTGAAATTAGTCAAGATAAAGCATAATTTTATAATAATTCAGTTACCGCAAGAGGCCGAATTTTGAACGAACTTCTTTCTGGCTGCACTCAAAAACGTTTTTCTGTAAAAATGACTGCAGATATAACATGTACTTTTCTCATTATTTTTCGGTGATCCTGATAATTCAAATGTAATTCATGGTAAGCATGCATGGAAATATTCATTCTTTTTAGGCATTCGGTAGTTAATTATTTCTTATTTCCAATTTTATACCCGGAGTAAGGGTATAATTTGGTTTTTATAAAGTTTCTTATTGAGAGATTTTTTAATATCGTGAAACACCAGTTCATTAAGCGTCATGTATCTGCATTTACCAGTGTGACTTGTACAGTTCACAGTTAAGCTCAAATCCATTGCACAATTTTATGAACCCCATATAGTCTCCTATTTAAACTGCGGAGAAATGTACGGCTTACCGCAAGCTTAAAGTGTACGGCTTCTATTTTGTAAATCCTGAATGCAAGTTTAACGGCGGATCGGATTCAAAATTAATCGGAAATTGAAAATGTTTTTGAAAACCAAATGATACACTCTCTTTGCGTGCAAAATTGGAAGAAGATGTCGTTTTCTACCGAATGAGTAGAAGATTAAATACCTGTATGCCTTTTTACCATTGAAAAGTAATTCTTTAAGGGCATCGAAAATCACTGAGGAGAGTGAATGTTACTTTCTTAACCATTTTTGCAAAATGTGGTTTATGAATGCAGCCGACTTCCTGAGGTAACTGAATTATGATAGAATTCTGTTGCAGGATGCTTAGATTTACAAACCGACCTAAGTTGTATTTGCAAAAGAAAATTTGTTTCGGATTTCCGGTCGACATTTTATGACTTTGTCCATCTACTGTACTTACTGTTATCAGCGATTGTCTTTCTTTAGTTAATGTGAGTAAGGAGTCACCATACTACTTTGAAACTGAGCAAGATTATCCGTAAATGCCTTATTCGTTCAATAAGATGTTCCACGCCACGTGGAATAAGTCTGCCCAAAGGTAGTTTGTATGAAATTAAATGTTGTATTCAAATGCTGTTTTTTGTTGGCGTCCGTGCTGGGACAAATAACAAGGGATAAGGTAGATACAGAACCCATAGACAACATTTTTTAACCTTCTGTATATCGGTTACAAATGCCATCGCATGAGAACGTTGTGAAGCAAATGTTCGGCGGTGGGGCGTTATGTACAATAACGTCTTAAAGTAGTGTTTCTTGGGAACACCCAGGAATTAGGCATTTCCTTTCCTATCTAACCGCTAACTAGTCATCATGTATCAGTGACTGTAAAGTATAGTGTTCCCCTCTGTGTAATCATGACCATAATACTGACTGGCAAGCGTTTGCATACCTGCACCTAGGAAGCTTGTTTGTGCGACATTGCTTGGGGATTTTTAGGTAAAGAGCCATGCCATTTAGGTTGCGATAGGCTGTAGTACAGATATATTCCAAAATATTAGAGGGTGAATAATGAGTTTTATCTGTGAATCGAGGCTTCCTCGATAGTGAGAAATCAATATTCTGAAGATAATGGCTAGTGATCTTACCAGTGTATTTGCCTAAATGTAAACTGTGCAGGTTTTAATTTAAAGAAAACCGTGATCATAAGGAACTGCTCATGTGTATTATTTGTGCATATATATTACGCTGATGACTAAAAGAAAAAGGCTACGTACATCCAGGACTTCTTCGCTACATTCATAGGCTCTATTTTAAGTTCTGGACCCAAACTCTGTTAATTTATGTTTGCTCTTCTTTACCTGTTTTCTCAGAGTTTTGCTAGAACCACAAACGCATTACACGTGTGGAAACCATATCGACATATCTCAAAAAAACTTGGAACAAGTCGTTTATCTGACTGGTTTCGAAAAGCTTGCCCGTCTAAGGAAATCTGTACCTTTTTAATGTTTCCATTTTCAGATTTTTAATAAAATCCGCCTCCTTGTAACAAACAGGGAGCTCCAGCGTTCAACATTTACGTTTCCCTCAAATTAACTGAAACTGACCAATTGAAAGAATGCAATGCGCGGTCAGGTAGTGGGTCATGATAATGTTGCAGACATTCTGCCCTCAAGCTATAGCAAAAGGAGAAATAATTGGAGCAGTGCAAACGAGCGCTGCTTATTTCCTCTGCAGGCAAATCAATCATGACGCTGCAATTAAAATCGCAGATAATAAATAGGGCTCGACCTTGTGTTAAGTTAAATATTAAAGTCCTTCACAGATCTTCTGTTGAAGAGCTTTCAACATGTCGCCTGCACATGCCGCAGTTGGAGCGATCGTATCTCTGAAGTTGCTTATAGCTTACATTCTATTGGGCTATTTACCCAAAATTCGTAAGTGCTTCCTTTTTTTAAGTTTGGCTAACGTACGCCACTAAAGTATCCGTGATTCAATCTAATGAGAAAGAGCTATCACATAAAAATGTCATGTTAAAGTATTGGCTTTGGAACAGGCCGCTCATCAATTGACTGCGTAAAGTACACTTCATAAAAGTAACTGCTTGATCCCTAGGAAATATTTCTATTGAATTTTGATGCATTTATATATTCAAATATGTGTTGTAGAGAGCGAGCGAAAAATTTTCTCTTGTTAAATTTCATGTTCGAAGAAAATGTATCGTTTTGGTTTAAACTGTGTCCATAAAAATATTAAGGCTGTGAAGTGCCCAGTCTTACAGCTTTGCAGAAACGGTTGCTTGTAAAGTAAATAACATCGACCACTTTTTTTTACAAAATTGCATGATTATTATAAGCCTTGGTCCTAATAACACATAGAAGTTGGTGATTTCCCTTACACGAAAGTTTTCATTTGTAGCTTGGACACCCTGAATGAAAGTGTAAATGTTTAATAAAATTCAAGATTTAGGACGGTTTTTAAAACCGAATGATACTTATACCTCGAGTAGGAAAGCATAGTAAATACGTCATTTACTACTAAATGATTTTAGAAAAGATTATTTTTTGAATGTTTTCTCTTCAGATTTACAAGGTGATCAAAAACCGTTCGCAATAATTTATGATTTCAAGTAGTCACTTTTTATTGAATAAAGTTTAACAACACGGTCCGTATGAAGCCCATTCAAAAACCGGCATCTTTACGTGACTAGGATATCTAAACGTCAAGACAAAAGATAAATCTTTCCGAATTAAGACTACCGAATTTCAGTCATAATTCAATGAGATATAACTTCTGCTTTAATTTAGAGTGAAGCAAATGCGCTTGGCTTAGCAACAAGTCACTGTGATAAGCCTTGGCTTAAAATTCCACGTTATACTAAATGTGCATTCGAACAGTCGATTTTGGATTTTTCACTAACATAAAATGTGTGTGTGTGGGCTTGCAAACAGCCTTCGGATTCATTATAATAGAAGTAAATCCCCTATTTTACTTGGTCAAATAATTTGCACAAAAGCCTTACAACATCATAAGGTATGGTTCAAACAAAAGTACCGAAGAGGCGGGTTGCAGAAGAGAGGGTAAAGAGTGAGAGGGAGAGAGAAGAGAGTGACTGCTCAAAACTATCCTCTGAGACAACAACAGGTTCGGGAATTCCATGGACAAAGGGCTATAGCTGAGCCTTTAATTTCCTCTTAGGTTAGCAATTTAGTCGTTCCACTAGCTTCCAGTCACTAACTTTGTTTTGACTGTCGGTGAACAAAACTGTTTTTAATAGATATTTTGGCTAATTTAGGTAATGTCGGTAGATTTAAGGTTTATTGTTTAGGAAATCCTACTAGAGCAGTCAATTTAATGTATCAGAGTTGATGGACTTCAGATATTGCTGTAGGTTGGGTAGGTAAACTGACCCAAACGTAAATAAACTCACCTCGACCGACGGGGCCTCCGAGAGCGTCGGATGTATTAAAGATTTCCCCTTACTGCGTGTGTTCGAATCCCACCGAGGCACCGAGTTTTCCACAGTTAAGTCAATGGGAAAATTGTTTTTGATATAGAGATTTAAACTCTTCGGCGAATTTTTAATTTTACGATGACACATTCATTGTTTGAAGTTTAGAATGCGCAATTACTGCTTCTCTATGGGTGCTGCAGTGTAAATGTTATTTACATGTGCTTTACTGAAGATGCAAATATCAGTCCGAGGGTCCGAACATAGGTCTTGCTCACATAACAAGCTCTGGACATTCTCATCTTTCGTGTGAACATGACTACTGGGACCTTATTTTGTAGCTAGGTCAGGGTGGTTCTTTATCTTTACATTTATTTTCGCTATGAATTTTACAATTAACCTATCAATTAACTTAAAATACACTGGACAATTTCCATGATATCCCATATATGTATGCACTTACTTTGATGTAGGCGGTTTTCAGTAAGCTTACAAATTCTCGTCTCCTTCCTAACTCCTAGAAACCGATGAAGATAAGGAGAATATTATTGCAGAGCAAATTGAATCGGACCTTTTTACGATGAAACCTGTGCCCAACACAGATGAACCACATTTACGCCTCTTGCCGAATGCATCTAAAACCGTCGTCTGCCACTTGAACACGGAAACTAACTTTATATGTCAAATAAGCATTGGACAATCAATATTACTTTTTCAGGTGTGCACGCTTTTGCTGAAGTTAAAGTCTTTTGTTTATTATGGCTAGAATTACATAAAACGTTTACTCCAGCAGCCATAATTTGATTAATTAATCATATTTTTTCCCAGTAATTTTTTGTTTTCGTCTAGTCAAAATCAGACATTTTTCTATTATTTTTAAAAAGAGCGAGGACGCAGTTGATGCCGTCATAGTCACGAAAACTGTCAAGGCTGTGGTCTTTTGCGAGGTTAAGCCGTGTGGCGTTAATGAATTCGGTCATATCGAACAATTTCAAATACATCCAGAGACTCGTTCTTTTGTGGTAGGAGTCAGTGACCTGCTAGCAAAGGATGTATGGGAGAAAAAGATGGCCCAATTTGTTCCAACCGAACATTTTCAGCTCGCCGTCAGAATCTATTGGAACAACTTTTTTTATTCCTTGCAGAAGATTCAGTGCCCTCTTGATGGGGAGCAAGATGTTTGACAAGGACTAATTTCCCTTATCAGGTTCATGCAACCTAAGACATCTGGGTGGTGGGCTGTTTTTGTTTCATTTTTTGTGAATGGTTTGGCTATGCTTTGGAAATAAACATTGAAACGGAGGTGGCGACTACATTTTAAGGAGTGCAGTGTAGATCACATGAATTTGCCGTTTGCAACCTGCCAAAATAAAATGAACAATGTTATAATGATTCATCTATCTGACAATCAGTCAGTTTAGTCGTTAGGCTTTGTCGTTTCCTTTACTTCACATACTTTAAGTCCTGCAGTTTTATAACTTATTCATAAATTTTGAGCCTTTGACATAAACCTTATCTACCCTGCTTTTATGGTGTCTCTAGTAAATCTAACCCTCGGCGGGATAAAACCGTAGGATATTAAACGTAAGAGTTGCCCATAAACGAAAATGTAACTGCTTGATCTACAACGCTCAAATCGAGAATTAAGTTAAAGTCAAGTTATACCAACGCCAAACTACCTCGACATATAAATAACAACAGGGCCATCGATCTTTAAGTAATGCGTCAATAGAGCTTTACTAATCTAACCCAAACTCCTGGTACTTACTTTCAACTTTGAAAGCAAGTATTCACGTCGTCCTTCGTTCAAATACCTACGTGCAAAGTATATCTAATGAACTGATACATATTTATACTTTGCTAGGCCGTTTAATTTGTTCCTCTACAAACCCCATTATGAACGCTCATATTGTATTATACCGCCCGCAAACGACAAGAACTCATTTTGGAGACTATTGCATATTAAGGGCTTGTTCTTTAATCTTTTGAACTAACCTTATGCTTTAAGCAACTAATCGCGATTGCCGCTTATTCAGACGAGATATTTGATGACATAGAGGGCGCAGAAACGCTTTGAGAATATTCTAAAAGTAACGGTGGTTATTTATCAAGTGAAATTACTGGGTCTGAAAATGATCATGGAGACTATTAATTTTGTCTTCTGTGC
>CACRXP010000275.1:129218-144950 GCA_902702965.1 Spirometra erinaceieuropaei | reverse complement strand
GTTGGAATAAGGACTTACTGCTTCTCTGTGTGTACTGCAGCGGGTCCTAGAGATTACTCAATGATCACACAGTATAAAAGTTTTAGCAAATCAAATATTATTCCGACTATTCGAACTTAGATTTTATTCAGATACCATGCTATGAACATCCTCGTTTCTAATATGAACGTGATACCTGTAACCTTGTTTTGCAACAGTGAATAGGTATTTCTTTATCTCTACATTTTTTTTCGCTGAGAATTTTACAGGCTACATGAATTAACATGAAAAACAATGGACCGTCTCCTTAACGGCTCCCAGTGTTCTTTAGATTTAGCATATGCTTAACTTAATGTAGAGGGTTTTCAGTAAAGCCAAACATTTTGATCTCATTGCTAACTTACAGAAACCGATCAAGATAAGGAGCACATCATTGCGGAACAAATTGAAAGGGCCCTTTTCACAATGACACCTTATTCCAGAACAGATAATGCACATTTACGTCTCTCGCCGAATGCTTATAAAACCGTCGTCTGTCATTTGAACACGGACGCCAACTTCACATGCCACGTAACTCTTCGGAAAGCTATATTACTGTTGCAGGTGTGAATGTCTTTACCTGAATTTTCCATTTTTCCTTTATGGTGCGAAAAATCAAACTTTCCAAAATTATGCAAATATTTTATTCCAGCGCTCATAATTGGATTAATTAATAATCTGCTTTCTGAGATATTCAGAGTTTCCACGCAGCCGAAATCATTTGCTACTCTAATTATTTTAAACAGAGCGAGGACACAGCTGAAGCCGTCACACTCACAGACACTGTCAGAGCTGTGATCATTTGCAAAGTTAATCCGTGTGGCGTTAATGAGTTCGATCAAATCGAACAGTTTCACATACGTCAAGAAACCCTTTCTTTGATGGTGGGATCTAGCAAGCTGCTAGCAAAAGACGTATGGGAGAAGAAGATGGCCCGATTTGTTAAAACTGAAGACTTTGAGCTTGCCGTCGCCGTTTACTGGAACAAAATGTTCTCCTCACCGCTAACTATTTGGTGTCCTTCTTGAGGGGAGCAAGTGAGTTAACACAATTAACTTCCCTCCATCAGTCTCAAACAGTTACAAACATCTGGGTGATGGGCTGTTTCCCCTACATTTTCATCGAATGGTTTGGTTTTGTTTTAAAAATATACATAGGAACATCATACAGCAAATGCACTCAAAGGCGTGCATGTGTAAATCACATGAATTTGCTGAGTAATCTGCCAAATAAAAGTCAAAATGTGGTACAATATTTGAATTATAGCAGAATCAGTCAGTTTAGCCGTTAGGTGTTGTTAATGCGTTTACTTCACGTAGTTTAAGTCCCGGCGGTATACGCAGCTTGATAAGCGTATTCTAAAGTTCTGACTCCTTATGCTCGACCTCATCTTTAATTAATCTAACCCAGTTATGAACTCCCCAGCGGCCTTGTTGTTATAAACATCCATGTAATCAAAGGTAGTGTTTGGGCATAGTCAATGATATAACTACTTTATTTAGAAAACCGAGACCAAAAATTATGTTTATGTCAAATTATCCCATTCTTAAGATATTTAAACATATGAAATACACCAAATCCATCAAGCGTTTTGGGTATCACGTCAACTAGGCTTTTCTAATGTGCCCACAACGCCTTTTGCTTATTATCATCCTGCAAAGAGGCTTCTACGCTGTCCCCCGTTCAAATACCTACATGCAAATCATATATAATTAATAAACACTTATCCACAGTTTACTAAGCCATGAATTCTGTTCTTCTACTTACCCTATCGTAAGCTCTTTTAGTGCATTGTATCGTCAGCAAACAAAAAAGATAATTTGGAAAGTCATTAGAGATTATGGATTCGATCATGTTGTGGTTTACACCGAAGAAATATTTGATTGCATAAATGTTGCGAAAACATTTTAGCAATATTCTGAAAAGGATGGTTGTTATTTATCAAGTAACCAATGCTGATTCTAGAAATTGTCCTGGTGATTAATTATTCTGCTTTGTGTGAAATACTGATGCCACAGTGCGGTAACACGTAGGAGCCATTGTTCGAACTGGGAAGGAAGATCTCTATATGTGTAAAATATCCTTAAATCATTTCAGTTAACCCCCTGCAAAATACAGCAGATCCTGATTTCAGCTTGTAGATGTTAATCTGAAAGGCCACCCACGTTAGAGAAAAATCAGCTGACCAAGTCTACTAAAAGTGGAGGCTACAATACTCCTTGTAATTCTGGGTAGTCTCTTTGCATCATGCAATTGACCGTTTAGTTTGAACTTTTGCACATTGATCAAAGTTAATTCCCAAGTCCGTAAGCCGATCAGCCAAACTGTTGGATATGTCATGAGTTTTGCAGTGAGTGTCTAGTTTTGCTGTCTGTCAATATTTTATGACATGTTTACGTACACCGGCATCCAAAAAAATCTTGGGTGAGAACAAAGGACATCTTTCAATTGCAATACTTAATTTTGAACAGAGCTATTTGATTAAGTAACATAAGTCAAATAACACACTTAACAGCAATGCCACATGATCTGATTCGGGCTCGTAACCTGCATTCTGCCAATAGCCATGAAATTATGCGGTCAGATCTAATCCCACAGCTATATGAAAGATGAAGCGTATATTATATAATAATATTTTTATTTCGAGCGTTCTAATAGCACTATCCAGGCAAAGTCTACAATAATTCAATTGGATAAATAAGACACTATGGACTGTAATGGTCATCGTGAGTGGCCAAATGTACAGTAGAATTTGGTAATCTAATTTTTACACCCGTTGGCAATTTTCGACTTCGCATACGACACTTTCACTGATTATAGTAACATCTGCAAAATCCGAAATGGATGTTTCTAGACAAAATAGTGAGCTAGAAACGAGTAAATAAAAAACAACGAAAAAAAATTGGAATTTGGCACAAGCAACCATTAATTAGAAAAAATTGTTCAGGGTAAAACTTTTCTGCGTAAGGATATAGAGGAATAGGGCAAGCCGAATCTAAGAATGCAGTGAAGCAAATGAAAATGAAGCAATGGGACATTCTAAATGGTGCCAGACCCAAAGTAGGACGGACATTTTGCGTGGGACCTCAACATTCCGGTGGCATGAACAGGATCCCGAAAGGGTTAGCGGGATGCAGAACGGAGATGATTTTGAGCCAGTGCGACAATCTGACATCGTGTTATGTGAAGGACACGATGCATGGTCTGAAAGAACTGAAGCATTCTTCACGGGGATTGTGGAAAGCGAAACCAATCGCAGAGGGAGAAGTATATGCAATAAGAGTAATTCGGCGACGTGGTATTATACGCACAATGCTCCTTGTTCAAAGTCATTGAGGAAGATGCCCAGGACGAATAAGGAATGTCAAAAGCTAATCAAGACATTTTTAAGATAAAGATACGGTCTTTTCCTAAATGCATGCAAAATATTTGACGATCTAATACTGATTGGTAGGTTAGCTCAAAGAAATGTTAACAGGGGAGCAAAGAAGAGAAAGCTTTATAGGCGAGGAGGCAGAAGGAGGTAGAATCAAGGAAGAATTGCTGATGTTGTGTGTGCGATTAACAGAAAAAAGGACTGAAATCCGAGGATGATTTGAACCATTATTAATTCAAAAAGAGGACAGTAGTCAACGTCTAGTGTACGAATTCATAAAAATTTTAAGTTAGTTAGCTGGCAAGTATATGAGTAGGAAGTATTTGGATTTGTCGTATTTAGGGGTATTCTAATAAAGTGCGTTTGTCAATTTTAATTTAAGAACGTCTAGTCGTTTCCATTAAATTACATAATGGACAGCAATATTCGAGTAGAAGAAGGATAAAGATATGATTATGTCTTCATCCTATTGTAAGGAAGTGGTAATTGTAAGAAATAAAATCGTATAGCAAAACAGCTTTAGCCGTAAATCTGTTGGTTTGCGGCGAGTGGTCAAATTGTTGACGTAGTTTAAACTTACGTCGTTAATCGTTGAACAGTCTGTCTCAGGGACGCTTTGGAGAATTCACATTTGGGGTAGCCTTTCATGTCCAAATCACATGTAGCGACATTTACAAGGGGAGAAATCTATCAGTCACGATGAGCTGCATGGGGATAAAGCAGACAAGTTAGCATCAATCTGTTCCAAGCAATGTTGTGTCCTTGGTACAGAGAAAGAGTATACAGATTCGCAATCGTCAGCATAAAGGAGTAATCAAAAGTGTTATACTGCCAACGAAATATCAGTAATGTGAAATAAAAACAAGAGACGACCTAACGTGGACCTCACGGGATACCGGTAACGATAGGGCGCCCATTGAAAAATGCAAAGCCCACTGAAACATTTCGTTTCCTATTCGAAGGTTATGACATGTAAAATCAATAAGGGAACTGCGAATTCCTATAGCCTCCAGTGTGACTAAGAGTCTTGCATTAGTACTTTATCAATAGGTGACCAACACAAATGGATAGTAATTGCGTGGAAAGGTGAGTAGATTCCGAAAAGTTATATGACACGTTGCGCAAAAGCGATCAGGCAAAATTCATGTTTGAAAAATCTATTTACTTGATTAGGTATGCAAACATCAGTAGTTTTTATGGCAATGGTTTTTCGACCTGTTTTGCTAGAAAGGGCGTTTATGGACAGCTTGATACTTTGGAAAAACAAAACGGGACCCAAATTTAAATACTGGAATAATAAAAAAAGTTTAAAACAATTCTCGAGATGGATTAAGCAACATGAGCTCAGCGGGCGACGACAATCGTTCAACTGCTTAATATAGGAGTTCAGAATGTTGTAAGTTCCAACTGAATGTGAGTGAATAAGCTGGGTAATCGTTTTTTGAATACTTGCAGGTGCAAAGATAACGGTGGCGGGCAAAGCGTCAGACGGCGAGGATGCGTCGGTTTCAAATGTAGAGTGGTTGGCAAAGAATGGACGTATTGTTGCAGCTAAGCAAACGTGGAATGCCTTTATTGGGCTTAGCAGACAAACTGGGACGGATGACCTGAGCAACAGATATGGAAGAATTTGCATCGCTAAAAGCTTAAGACTTTCTACGCCTAGCCCGCACATGTCTTATTTTAAACTTTATTTAAATATTTCTGCGCTTCTCACGTGAACCGATAATGAGCTCATGGGTAAATATTTAAGCAGTTTCCGTAACAATTGAGACTGTTTTTAAGAAAGTGTGAGACAATGGAAGATGCAGCATTTGGTCTGAGCATCTTTAGTAGAATGGAATCGAAACTACCGGCGACTAGACATTGCAGCAAGTCGTGGAGAAGGTTTGGATCACAATCTTTAGGAACATTATGACAATTTAGATTGCTTATGAATGTACTTACTAAGCTGCCAATTATATAGGAAAAATCTAGGTAGTTGGGTCTTACTGCCGGCATTGCAGAAGACGAACCTGAAAGACAACGATAAACTAATGCCTGATTACTTGTAAAAAGATCACGATTAAATCCCTACATAACGCGTAGGTGTCATTAACAAAAACGTATTCTTACACGCTATCTTTTTGGTCAGTGTGCGGACTAATTGAGAAAAATTCGGAATATGAATAGTAATTACAAACGTTTGGAGGTTCAGTGTAGAAGTATCTGCATACCTTTCGGTTTCTGGTAAGTTTGGACTACAAACGATTTTTTGACATCAAGTGGAATATTTGTAATTTTTCAAAGAATTCACAGAGGTAGCTTTCATTGAGGGCGCAATAACGGGGACTTATTCATAGCAAGTCAGTATTTACCTATTTTGCGTGTGAACTATACATAAGAAACAGCGCATTCAGAGAAGGTGAAGATGTTTTGTTCATACTGTGAATGAGCAATTGAGGTTCTAACATGAAAAAGACCACCACCGCTGCATTTTTCAACGTGATCCTGTCGATATAGATTGAGACTTTCTGTGACCAACGCCGATTTGGAAGTAAGAGAGTGAGCCAAAGATTCTTTACTGCGCAAAAAAATGGTCAAATCGACATGCTACAGTTCTTAGCTGGGCCGTCTTTTGTCAACCTGATCTCGAGAGAAACTGCGTTGAGCGTACTTCCCAGATACAGGCTACACTCATTAATCCGATAGACACGATAGAGGGAGGTTAAACTGTAGGGCTGAAACATATTCTGGTGGGTTCCGTGGGGAGAGATGCCACTTCCTGTGGGCTAGAAAATAGAAGAAACAAAACTTGGATTTTGAGAATGATAATTGTCGTATAAGGAGCACTTTATTGAAAACCAGACAAAATGGTTTTGAAAAACTGGTTTTAAATCGATTGAACCCGATTGTTTATGGAGTCTGGGAAGCTGCGAATTTAGGAAGATTTCTAGTCACCTTATATCCATGTATCGTAGACGCGGGTATCTCAACAGTTTTCCTTACCGTAATGCCATTGTTAGCTTGAGAGTTTGGGTTATGAACAGACAAAGACTACCCTGTAGAGTTATTTGGTTTACTTGGTTGTACCGCTTGGTCAAATGATTGGCATCTCATAGGGGCCAGACGAGTTCGACCCCATTCCGCGACCTAGATTGCTATTCTGTGCCTGGGATTTCGACTGTCTTTAAGATGGTCCGCCAATCGTCCCTGTTACATTCAGGCGTTCTGACAAAACTTAAAGCATTTTTTGAATGACTGTTGCTTCTTGAAGATGTTTAAAAGTGGAATGTCTCACCTGCATCAAGAATAATGCAATCAGATATTTGTACATGCAATCGGAAAACGTGCTCTGGGTTACATTTCCAGATCAACGACCCTAGGACCATGGAGCAAAAATCAATTTGAAGAAATTACAAGACCCAGTTTCATCAGGTTTCCTTTCGCCCGCAACAAGTAAATCTAACCTTTCTGAGTCAAACCCAAGTGAATTTGGTTTGGCGTATGTTAAAGATCCCCTAACCTTTATCTGCTTTTGAAATGGATACGCACGTATATCAAATGACTTTGCAGGGGATACTTGCAAAAGTTACTGTTTTCTCTTCTGCTCCATAGTGGAGTGAAGGAGATGTTGGAGCGTCTGCAATCTGTGATTCTTCAGAAGCTCGCGTCACGTTGGTAAATGTGGGAGGCATATTAAATATCATTAATATCCCCCTTTTGTCAAGGAAATTTGTGTTAGGTTTCCAGTTATGAAGTATCTCAAAACCATCCAAGAGAGACCAAACACAATTCCAAACTTTACCCTACAGCCTCAGTTCACACATGAGATTGCTACTTACAGCCTGGCGTCCTTGTTCAAGACCCAGTTGCCTCAAAGTTCTTGGCCTTCGCAGCGAGTGGTTTTTAGACGCGCTGATCTGTAGCCATTCTACTGACTACAATTCAGACGCACTTGTGTCCACGGAGTCGCAGCTGCCAGTGCGCCACTTGAACACACCACCTCCTCAACCGGCAACGTAAGACGCTGAGACACCACACCTCCCCGATGAGTGTAACACGCCAACTAAATTTGGCTCACAAACCTGCATAAGCAGCTGCCACAACTGTCTCACAGGCTCTCAAACATGACTATACGCAGCCAGCAGCAACCCTGGCAGATTGCAGTAATAGGTGTTATTGCAGATTATAACAATCTAACTGAATACCTAGGGTTCTTGCTTAGATACACATAGCCCAGGTTCAGAAGAAGAAGAAGATGCGATCACTGAACTCACCTCCTTCCTGCTACTCCCCTGCTCGCTTCTACCGACGATAACTGCGGTTGCTAGAGTAATAGCTGTGTTCAAACCCTGTGATCGATGGCCCTGAAAAGTTAATTACATTTCGTGGAAAACATGCGTGCATTCATACATGTATAATTCGGTTCTAAAAAGGTTTCTAATTGTGAGATTTTTTATTACCGTGAAATGGACGTTCATAAAACGTCAGGTCTCTGCATTTACTGGTGTTGCTTACAAAGTTAACAATAAGGCTCAAATCCTCTGCTAAATGTTATGAATCCCATATAATCTCTTTTGAATGCTGTAGGGAAATCTACTGCTTTGCGTACGCGGAAAATATATGGCTTGTAGTTTGGAAACCCTGCATGCAAGGGTAACGCAGATTGAGTTCTTAAATATTCGGGAATCGGAAAAGTTAATGAAAACCAAATAGTACCCTTGCTTTGAGTATAAAATTGAAAACGGACGTAAATTCATACCGAATGAGTAGACAAATGAATATTTTTATGCATGTTTTCTAGGAAATATAATTATCTTCTTAAGGGCATCGAAAATCCATGAGAAAAATGACTCTTACTTTCTCAAAGGCGAAACAGCGCTTCTCTTGTTGTTGCCGCCATCTGCTACTGATAGTCTGTGCGTAAGACCGACTATAGCTGGCTGTCGAGCAATCTTCTGCTCAGGCTTTTTCCTGTTCCATTAACACACATCAAACGTTTGGCATGATTTGTTGTGCAGCACCTCTGATTGCGAAGGAAGAGACATAATACCCGGGACAAGAGCTTTGTTCGCCTGTCGTTTCGGATTCCTGCTCAAACCCATCATCAGAGACAAGAGCGGATACCCCTGATTGTTCTGTCACTGGTAGCTGGTCTTTGAGCCGCATGACTTGCTGTCTGACAAGGGATCCCGGTTTTTGAGCCAGCCTAATCTCAAAAGTGTTAACGATGATGCTATCACCTGGGGAACGTCCTGTCCGTAGAGGATCGAAAGCCAGAACTTATTTCTATCTCTCACCGTTCGACAGCTCACGAGTAGGCTTTTTATAGGTGTTTGCATATGAACGACTGTGGGTGACCATTGTCCGTGAGAAGGGACTTCAGTTATTTAAGTTCATTTTTCTCCCCATCGTCGTCGTAGTTACTGTGTGTTTGAACTCCTTAGGGGAGAGTCCTGGCATAATTGCGTTGGTAACTAATAGGGCGCTGACTCTTACACTAGAGGATGCCTGTAGTATCGGTTGCTTTACGGTATGCTGTAGTTCCTGCTTTGCCTTCTCGTCCTTGTGAGATTTCCAAGGAAAGGAAAGTGATTGCTGCCGTCATCCTCGGTCGTTAGTTCGATGTCGGGGATCATTGGTTCTAGCACTGGCCTTAAACCCCGAACTTCGTTCCCCTTGATCTCGCAAATGTTTCGTCGGCGAATCTGGTCCCGACAGACGACCGGTTGTTTAAATCATCACAAAATCTTATCGTTGATCAGCCCAACCAGAGGTGATCCCATTGGTGTTTGCTCATGTTGCCCATAAACCCGGCCGTAGAATGCGAAACAATTTCCAAGGCTTTTCCAACAGTTCGATGAGCTGTGCCCGCATAAAGCTCTTGGTCAGTTAAATCATCCTTTTCCTGGAAGAGGTCGTTAATACTGCTTGACAAGGGGCGGTCAGGATGGATATGTGTAAGAAGAGCACGTCGATGGACATGATCATTTCTTCCCGCTCTACTTCCGAATGTTCGATGCACATCGGAAACTGGTCAGCCAGCTTCAGCGTCTAATCAGAATGTTCGAGGAAGAAACGAAACCGTCCGGAAAGCCACCCTGACAGCCAAAATGTTGGGGGCCGCATTGGGATGATAATGGAGTGTAGGAGCACTCCCAGCTTATGTACTCTTTGTAGACCACAAAAACGTGCCATCTTGGCATCGGTGAGTTTCATAGCCAAAGCCCCCTTTCTCAACAGTGCTCCCATTTTCTTCTTCATGTCTATTGCTCTGTCAACGCTATTCACAGGTCGCGTGAACTCTCCAGTCACCGAAAGCGCATGGGCCTCTTCGTCTGACAACAAACCTTGCAATTTCGAAAAGTGCTTGACCTTGTCCATGACAAACATCAGGTTTCCCGTTGCAGCTAATGGGGGGACAATATCCTTCGTTTTCTCAATTTTGAGAATTTCTTGTTTTTTTTTACACACCGAGGTCTGCTTTGGTAAACCTCTCCTTTCAAATTTCTTAAACAGTTGGCTGTCGCGCAACAAAGGTAACACTTTAAATTGCTCCAAATTCTTACCCCCCCGGAGTGTGCAGCACAAGTGTGGTAAAAACGACTGACAAGCAAAGAAATGCTGCTCTATCCATCGACGGTATATAGGGACGCGACGAGGACCTGTGCATGAAGATTCAAATCAGTCTTTTTTATGAGTCCGGTCACCGCTCATTGAGAGGTGTAACTTTTTACCGATAGGCTACGGCGAGGAATTTCGGCAAGGTGCTTCAACAAGGCACCTATGCAGGAACCACAAATGAGCGTAGACTGATTACCTTCACTTGGAAAATGTCTCCGAGGTGCGTGCAGGGCGTAGCGCTACGCGCCCAAAGCATAAGTCAACATCATATACATATTTAAACAACACCTGCTAACTACGTTACCACGCCAACCAAACGATTCTGTAGTTGTCCGAAACCTACACCAATACGTCTCTCTAGACGTTGCGTCTTTGTTTACTAACATTCCTTTCACCAAAACAATGGGAAATTTATGTGACGAGATTGTAAGGCCGGATTTCCCAATCAGAATGCCAGTCGGGAGCCTAAAAGAGTTGCACTTTCGTTGCACATCAAACGTCCAATTCAGATACGATTGTCAATTTTACTGCCAGATCGACGGCGTAGCGATGGGATCACCCCTTGGACATCTGTTACCTAATTTCTTTATGGACACCTTAGCGAAAAACCGGCTCTGTCCAAATATGAAAGACCATTATTCCTATGCTTGATGTGTTGATAACATTTTCGCAATAACAGATAAAGTAGCTTGATTACAACACTCTCCTATATAAAGTGAATCAGACCACCTCTATGTGTATTTACTCCTTCACCTGCTCCTGTGGGGCAGAATATATAAGTCACACGAGTCGGCCTTTATCCAAAAGAATAAAAGCATATCTTCCAGCATGCCTAGGGAATGGTCAAATAAAGAACATCAACAGCTCGATCCTCGCGCGCATGGTAGACACAGACCACCGTGTAGACGCCAGAGAGGACTTCAGTTTGACTTACACGGTCCCATCATGCTATCCCAAACTGCTTGGGCAGCGTTTTTTGGCTACGGCAGAGGCGGCTAAAATCAGGCTACGCGGACCGGTCCTATGCGCACAGAAGAACTTCATGCAGGTCCCACAAGTTGCCATGGTACAAAGCCACCAAGCCAGTCACCCTCGACAGTACCCAACTTCTCACTGGCGCCGATTGGAATTATGGTGTTTCACTCTCCCCCTTCCCTCCTCTCCCCTCCCCAAACTCGAGCAACAGCTTAATTATCTACTTGCCCGTATCTTTTAATTCATTTCTTCAATAGCCATATAAATGTACAGTCCTGAAGAGAATTTATCGAAAGCAGACGTTTGAATGTTACAATGGGATTTTTCGCAACTCTAAAACATTCTAGATCACAGCTTTCGCAATTTCAACCGCTTTCTGCTTTTGTTTCAGTGGATAATTTGCATAGAAAAGAATGTCTGAAAACAAATCACACAAAAACAAATTCTGAATAAGGGGACGAGTATTTCTGGGATTTTGGGAAAACAAATGACTGAAATTACGTTGGGCGCAAATGCTTGCAAGAATGCTCTCAATCATCATCATCATCATCATCATCATCGTCGTCGTAGGAGAATAGTCGTTTTGAAGAACATCGAAGGTGATCGCAATTTGTTCATTAACGCTGTGAAGAATGAAGTCGGCTTGCCCCGAGAAGTACCACAGTCGAATGAACACCATGATGTATCGGTCCTCCCACGGTTTAAGCGCTAACGCGTCCACGATGCGTCGACGTGGGGTTATTCTCCAAAGAAGTACGTTTACTGTAATTATCTAGCACGACATGAAGCTTGTTCCACACGCCAATATTTTTCGAATTTTGAAGGTAAGCTTGTTTAGTTAATGGCCGGGAAGGCTGAGGTCAGTGGTGTTCATATAGTGACACTGCGAAAGCGGTTTGTTAAAAAGAATACATAAACACACCTAAAAGCATGAAGACCTTTGATTTTGTTCGAAAGAATCATTGCATGTGACAACTGTCCTTCATGATATCTAGTTGCATTGGATTCAGCTACGCAGTCTACGTTTCAAATCCCTTTTTAATAGTCTAGCTGAAAGTAGAGTTTCCTTAACTTAGTCTCCAAAAATAGTATGGTTTTTTAATTTTGACATACATTTGGGAACTTGCACAGAATTAATTTCGTGAATTCGAAGGGCTGCATCCGTTGAAGCATCTAGAACTGTTTGGTGAAAAGTCAACTCTAGGTCATTATATGCCTTGGATGTACCCAATTTATTGCCGTCAACGCTGGTAGCTTTTTCAATATCCCCAATATGTATTTAGCAAGCGATTCGTGTATCCACCTTGTTTCCGCAGTCAACTCAGTCTGCATTTTCTCTAAGCCATTGGGGAGAACATACGTATTGTCCGATGTCTGAGCGGGACTTTCTGAAAACTTCATTTTATTAAATATTGTGCTACAATATCTATGATTTCATCGCGCCTGTCAGCAAGGAGCCAAGATCTGCCGTAATACCAAGAGGCACGATATAAGAACATCAGTTAAACAAATTTATAACAAATTGATGGTATAAAATGCGTATACCCAGTGTCGTGACGAGTGACAAATAGAACACATTTCGCATACACGTGCAGTAGATATGCTATCTAAAAAAAGAAAACCAAAATTCTGGGATGTATTCGCAATCCCACTGGTTTACTAAATTAGGGTTGTAATATGTCCTATCATACTGCATAATCCCAATAGGTTAGAGTCCCGTCAGAACGCCGGCTTCTGAACAAGCATCTGTTCAGCTGCCTGCAATAACTGAACTCTGAAAAAAATAGCAAAATATGTAGTACGATGTTTTTGAATTATATCTGATTCCTTATAACTTCAAATAAATGTTGCAGATAACATTTACAATATTTTCTTTCTTGCATTCCTTGAGTAAAAACATCACGTCATTTTTAAGCATTACACACGAAGAAATAACAGCATTTGGTTCAAAAGAAAATTTCCTATTTCCTAATAATTCTGAACTCAATCGACTGGTATACCTTAGATGGGGGTTTCCAAACTCAGTGCTGTGTGCATTCGATTAAGGCAAAATCACACACCTCTGTACGTTCTTAAGAGGTTATATAGTGTTGATGAAATTTTACTATGCATGTGGACAATTGTACATACCGTACATAGGAATTTACGGCTACGGTGACATATTTGTCACATCTTTCGCTCATAAAAATCCAAAAATTAAAAAAACTGTCTAAACATAAAGAAAACTCACGAATGGAAGAGAATATGCGCATCCCAGGTTCTTGTTTTAAAGAAGACGAAGGCACGATCACTGGGACAGTAGATTTATTTGCCTGCGCTTTCGAACTCGAACTGCAGTTCATCATCAGAGGCTGCCTGAATGCACCAACGTGTGAACATTTATATCGTTTTTCCGTGCAGGGGGGACTAAGTCCGTGGCTAGTTAAGGATTGTACCGCCTGATCCACGAGCCAGGTGGCGCAGCTCTCATCGTCGCGAAATACAAACGGCGTCACCACGCCGGAGAACCATCGTGGACCAGGCGGCACAATCCTTAACTAGCCACGGACTTAGTCCTCCCACGGAACAACGATATACATGTTCACACGTTGCTGCACTCAAACGGTCTCTGATGATGAACTCCAATTCACATTCGAAAGCTCAGGCAAGTAAATCTACTGTCCCAGTGATCGTGCCTTTGTCTTCTTTTAGGAAAGAAAACTTTTCTTTACGTAAAATATTCCAGTAAGACGTAATTTGTTAACATAATAAGTAGAAATTAGAATATTTTCCAGCATTATGCCCTGGAAGGATATCAACAGTAAGTAAGAATAATCATATTTTACAATTTGTCATTGTTACGGAGTATAATTCGTGTGGCCAAAAGTAACTCACGCTGGTTCACGGGCATGCATCCTGAGATGGCTGGGATATCTTAGGATGATGCTTTACATTCTTGAAACGTTTCTTAATAATCTAGTCAAATCGAAAGTATATTTTAGAATTTTGATTCACGTATTATGAGACGGCGCATCTACATGTACTTTCTACTTTCCAGTTAGAAGTGGTTAGACAGCCTGTGTCTGTGGGGGCGATAGGTTACCAAGATCTATTGAGAGACCTGCACCCAGCAGATTACTGACAGTGCTAGGTCTTGTTCACCTCGTTCAAAGCTCAACTTCAGCCGACACAATGAAAGAAGGTCAGGTTTCCAAGGTATATATTGGAGCGTTGGGTGTCTGGCAGCTATCAACATGGGCCTCATAACTGCTATACTGACTGTGATTGCCTTAGCTGCTGGCACGGGAGTTTGGGTTGCTGTCCACAACACGCCAAAATTAGGTCAGTTTTAAAAACATTGCATCGTTACATGGGTAGTACACTTACCCTAATGTGAGATGAACCGTTTGAGATTGCGTGCATGAAACTATTGTCGAAAGTGTTTTAATTGGTCATTTTAACAAACATTCAGGAAGACTAAAGACGCGTTCCGAGAAAATGCTCGGAATAGATTGAGCACGGTAATTTTTATGGATGAGCAAAGATCATAAAGATTTCGAATATCCATAAGCATTTTTAATTATAGAGAAATGCGGATATCTGTGTTATTGGCTGACCAAAACACATGTTTTAACAAATTCAAACGTTAGTGCATGCATATTTATTAATATGTATATATGCAAATCTATGTACAGTAGGTGGGCTAACTCATGAAATGTCAACCGGAATTCCGAAATGCTTTTGCGTTTTGAAAAGATTAAATAAATCGAGATGTAAAACTGATTTTTATGCAGCATAATTCCATAATAATTCAGTTATCTTAGGATGCCGGCTTTCTATTGAACCTCTTTTTGACTGCATGCAAAAACTATACTTCGTAAAAATGACTATCGAATTAACATGCACTTTTGCCATTGATTTTCGATGTCTTTAGAAATTCATTTAAGGGCAACGGGCTTGTGGCCTAGTGGTTGCACGCGTAGACTTTGAAGTAACAAGTCGGGAGTTCGAGCCTCGGATGTTCCACACTTTGGGGTTGTGTATGACTGGCTTACAACGGCTAATAAGCCAGAAATGACCATTCTAGTCTGCCTTGTTTTTGCCAGTTATACCGTTCTTCGTAAATTCATTTATATACCATAACAATATTCATTCGTTTGCGCATTCGGTAGACATTGATGCCCTCTTTCACGTTTACACTCGAATGATGTGTATAATTCGGTTTTCAAAAGCGTTTTCGATTCCCGATTAATTGTTACTCCGATCTGCCGTCAAACTTGCATTCAATGTTTCAAAACTACAGGCCGTATATTTTCCGCTTACGGAAAACCATACATTTCTCTACGGTATTAAGAGGAGGCCATATAGAGTTTAAAAAATTTAGAAGTAAATTTGAGCCTAAACGAAAAAGTTACAAGAAACATAAATTAATGCACAGGCACGATGTTTTATGAACGGGCATTTCATGGTATTAAAGAGCCTCCCGAATGGACACGTTTATACAACCAAATTATACACTTCCTTTGAGTATACATTTAGAAAAAGACGTAACTTTCTACAGAATAACAAAATAGTAAATATTTTATGCGTATTTTGGATGAAATACAATCAAATTTTTGAAAAAAAAATCCATGTCAATTATGTAGTCATTTTTCACAGAGTATAGTTTCTGCATGCATCCGGAAATATGTTCGTTCAAAAGCCGGCATCCTGAGGTAACTGAATTATTACAGAATTATGCTGCATGATGCTCAGTTCTACAACACTATTTAATTAAT
>CACRXP010000275.1:96925-113382 GCA_902702965.1 Spirometra erinaceieuropaei | reverse complement strand
AAAATGCACAATCTGGTCTATCTCACGAAATGCTAGCCACAATTAGCAAAAGGCCTATGATATTTTATATGATATTTTATAGAAAAAAACGTAATTATATACTTTCTCGTATACATTCTGTAGCAACTGAGGTCTGCTTTCGCATTGATGCATGCGTTAAAGCCACTTAAAATGCAGTCAGCACTAGATTAGCGCTCTTTAGCGTGCATTCAAGTGGCAATGCGTAGGGCGACGGGGGGCAACGTCAGTGAGAACGGTTTGCGCGACCTGTCCTCCAAAAAGTATTACCACCTCGCTGCTCGCCGCCAAACCCGCGCATGACCTATTTAGGTCTGGTGAACTCCGCAGGAGTACACAATCTAATCCCCTCCCCGCTCCTGTCTCGCCGTCATTCACAGAAGGGGCTAGCCAGCACAGAGGGGGTTGCCAACGCTGCCCACACCTGTCGGGCATGGATGCGTGGGCGACCTCGCTAACGCTGTCGTAGCAGACATCATCCCTCACCCTCCACGCTGTGCGACCTCGACGATGTGCACGCGCTCACCCGAAAAAATTGCCACCGACCTGCTTCACGGTTGGCTTGGCGTTCAAGCCTGTACTTTGTCATGCCGTTGGCTTCTGAAATCCGAGTCACGAAATCGCTAACCATCTCTCAATTTTGAAATGCTGGAACTCTTTTCAAAGGAATGAGCTCGTGAGGTGTTTGTCGAAAACTTGAACTACATGCTAAGACTGAGATGATGATGATGATGCTTGTTCAATAACATTGTTTGGTTAAACTCGCAAAATGTGCGCAAGTTAACGGAGTTTCCCTTATCAGTCAGAAACCTACTGAAAATCCCCTATTTATAATGAACGACCTCTAATCGAGTAAAAGCATGAGAGTTAAATCGTTAATACTGTTACTTGGGTTTGTTCAAATAATTTTACTAAGTAAAAGTGTGATGGCTGAATGATCAATAAATCGCTTTAGATGAAAATCCTCTTGTTAGAAATGCGTTAGACGTGTACACGTCAGTAACTGCATACATAGAACGACATATGCGAGTCGGCAGGACACGATCTCTGAACCGGAGGGTTTACCACCTAAACGGCGTACCATTGCAGGAGGTAGACGCCCAGAAAGACTTGGGGGTGTGGGTAACGGCTTCTCTAAAACCGTCGCTTCACTGCTCCAAGGTAGCCAAGTCTGCGATGTCAGTCCTTTATCTTGTCAAGAGAGCTTTCTCTACCTTCGATGAGGACTGCTTCGTTAAAGTCTTTCGGACTTTCTTACGGCCACAGCTGGAGTTCGCCATTCAGGCGTGGAAACCGTGGACCTCTAAAGATCTCAGCATCCTCGAGAAAGTTCAGAGGCGGGCAACCAAACTCGTAGGTGGACAGGGTTCACTACCCTATGAAACCCGATTGTCCAATCTCGGTCTCTTTCCACTGAGTTACAGACAGCTAAGAGGCGACCTTATACAAACATTCCGTATACTGCGCGGCCAGGACTGCTGTCTCGTACCCACTGATTTCTTTGAGTTAGCGACCACAACGAACCTCCGAGGTCATCCACTTAAACTACGAGTAACTGGCGCCAAGCTGGACACTCGGAAGTTCTTCTTTTCAAACAGAGTGATCGAGGCCTGGAATGCTCTGCCTGCAGGTGTCGTCATGTCCACCTCCGTCGAGGCTTTTAAGCGCAACTTGGACCAGATTGCCACCAATCGTCACAATGCCACCTGACAGATTGTCTAACATTTCGTTCGAACAGTGTATTAATGTTGTTATATTACTTCCTATATTTCAGTAACGTTTGTTTTTTTAATATTGTCCCATGTCTGTTAAATGTGTGTTGGCATTCAATTCGTCTCCCTCCGAAACTGAGATAGCACCAACTATCCCTAGACAGACTACTGTACAGCACATTTAGTAACGTTAATGTTTTTAACTTTTGGAACAATTCGTTTATCTGTCTGGCTTACAAAACGTTGCCAGTCTGAAGAAACTCTGTAGCCGTTTGATGTTTCAATTTTCACATT
Organism: Spirometra erinaceieuropaei; assembly: GCA_902702965.1. Classification (NCBI taxonomy): domain Eukaryota; kingdom Metazoa; phylum Platyhelminthes; class Cestoda; order Diphyllobothriidea; family Diphyllobothriidae; genus Spirometra; species Spirometra erinaceieuropaei. The sequence goes on along the minus strand of CACRXP010000275.1, from coordinate 111,358 downwards.
TTTTTTATTGTTCGCCTCCTTGTAACAAATAGGGAGTTCAAAGGTTTAACACCTATATTTCCCTCAAATAAACTGAACTGAACTGAACTGAACATTAAAACGTGGACTTTTGAATGCCTATGGTCCTTAACTAGGCCTCAGTTATTAGCGTAATATGAAATTTGACAATTAATCAACGACCTTATATGCATATGGTGTTCGTTGTACCTAAAAGGTGTTTGCATTTTTTGTGACGTGCTGATAAATGCAAATAGAACGTTGCCTGATTTTGCGGACAGGGGCGTCCGAAGGATAAACCTTATATTATGATCACATTTTGAGTTGCTTGTAGACGACTAGGCTATTTGTACTTAGTGTTAATTTACGCAAAATTACTTTGCAGATTCTGGTGTTAGTGGAGTTAGTTGAATTTTAAGATGTGCTTGCGGTGTCAGTGAATGCTTTGTCATCATATATTCGCGTATTAGAATACATAAAATAACAGGGTCTTTAATTTTTGTTTAACTAAAGATTTTAAAATGAGGTCACCTCAAAAACATTTATCCTAAGGGAGGAATTATTGGGCGATCTTCTATGCGTAGATGAGGAAAAAAATGACCTCTCACATTCACGCTCCGAGATAGATTTATATTTATTCAATTGACTTATTTTCAGTAATAGGTAATCTTTGGAAAATGTGCTTTACTGGTGCATTTGTGCGATAAATGTCTACGTCCTTCATCTTCTTCCAAAGTAAAGGCGAAATTTTGTAACGTTTCGCTGCCAATGTACTTCACTGCAGACGTTGGTACTATCTTTTTGCTTCGAACGTACAAATAATACTTCTTTTGTTATTTGTTGGTGTGACATTAATTTCCACTTTTAGACTATTAATGTACCGAGGAATGTCTGCCAGACTCCGATCATGCTCCTGTGTTGGTTCAACACATCATTTGGATGGGCCTTTGTAGGGGTACTGTTACTGTACCAGAGGAGGAAAAGACGCCCCAATGAGCTCGTCAAAAATATTTTCGAAAATAAAGTAAACAGTCAAGTCCCCTGTCAAAGAAAGTCGTGGTGTATTTCAATTTCATGTCCGCCTTTACGTTTGTTTCTTGGAATCTGGCGACCGAGACCACCGGCCTGGTCTTTGATTGCTAGCATCCTGAAACGGCGAATTGCTCGGACATACCTCCATCCTCCTGCTAACGAGGTTTTGCGTCACCATTACCTTAAATGGGAAAGTACAATTTAGCGGTGGATGGAAGGCAGACGCAATGACTTCATTCATATCGGTTCCCATAGCCAAGGCGGTTTCAAAACCGTTCGGGTCGCTGGTCAACTCATAGAACAGGTCTCAACTTTATGCTGGCTTGATGGGTGATACATTTTCTGAGAATCGAATGGGGTCAGGTGTCGAAATTTGAAGAACATCTCATCCCGGACCTCCAAGATATACTATTTAGGATTTAAGAGAAAGAATAAAAAATAACTTACTTTTCTTGATGTCCTCGTCTATCACGATGAGTATGACGGCATATGAAGTAAAATGCTCAGGAAAACGAAAGATACGGCGCAAATACTGAACCTCGGCACCAGCCACACAATTAGCTATGAAAGCATTTTCTGAAGGATGTTAGACTGGCTTGCTGAGATGCAATGCAGATCATTTAAAGAAAAGCTTACTGATCTCCAACATTAATTACGAGTGGTCTGGGCGAATATCTACCCACACAAACTCGTGGACTGGTGCATCCGCATAAGGCATGATAGAGCACACCACCAGATTAAGTTAACATTCTCGGAGGCCCTCAATCGCCACAGAAGGTTACCTGGACTTGAAACTGCGCACATACCGGAGGCGACTAACAGGCGCTATGGAATAAGGTTAAAAGATCCATGTTTACTCAAGAAAGTGTCTTGAATCCTTTTGGGCGGAGCCACTATGCGAAAAACCAAGGGCTGGACATGCAGAAGCAGCAGTGCAGATGAATGTTTCCAACCCACAAACCAGGACGCATTGCATGAGACTGAACCACTGAACCACTGAGGACCTAATGTGTGCACGAACGATGACGAGCGTATGAGTCACGGGCGCAATAATATTATTACTTCTTTTATATTAAGTGCCGAGACTTTGCCTGCACAAAGAAAGCACTCACGTCGGGAGTGCAAGGACGTGCCAGTGTCACGTCAATAACCGAAAACAATGATGAAGAAACAGCGAATAATCACTCAAGTCCGATCGCTGCAGGACTTACTGCACCGCGCAGTATCATCTGGGATAAATGCGTTAGAAGTTAACATGGGTAGATACGTGTCTACGTAGCATTTGCGTCCTGCAGACGCTACAACATTTTGCGTATCTCCTGAGCCGATTTGTTGCTGCCTTTAATGATGGATCAGAGCGTTTACTCAGAACATTAGACTGAGTCAATATTCAGTCCACCAGTCGAGTCTCCCCTGCTCTGTCCATGACAGTCATCTGTACTATCTCAATTCAACATGCCTCATAACTATTCTCACACACTCCGATTGACCCACTTATATTATACTGTAAGAGTGAAGCATCCGCATGAATCATGCAACCATTAACTTTTTCGTCTCCGCCCCACAATTCTAGTTTACTTCATCATACCTCAGAAGTGTTCTTCTGGTTTTGATAACCGATCGCCAGAATCTTGGAATATGTTGAAACAAAACTGATACTTAAAGGTGAGTTTTTCGGGCATCAGAATCATCCTATATGTTTAAAAGTCATTTTAGTCACGCAGTTCAATTTGGCCTGACGATATGCAGATCTCCGGTGATGACACCAAATAAAAGGCGGTTTAGTTTGCCCTGGCTGGCTAAAACAGGGTCGCGCAATCGTCCGAACCATAGAAAAGAGACTGTGTAACCAGCTCGAGACAAAGTCAGTAACCCAGATCTCGTAGCACACGAGTTCCACTCTCCTTACCAAAATCCCCTATTGAATGACCGTCTAGGGAAAACCAATTTTCATTTGCACAGGATTAAGTATGTTTGAGATCACACGCATTTCTTGTTCTGCCATGCGTCTCTCCTTCATGTCAGCATACAGTAAACCCCTTACATTTTCCAGAACCTTAACAGGTCAAAGTATACAATAGGTGGACTTTGGAATATACGCTAAAAAGTAGACGTTAAATAAGTAGTAAGCAAACAGCCGTTGTGATGCAGCGACAGATATAACCAACCAACAAAGACGCATGAGCCATCAATAGCTTACTGAGAGATCAGTAAACCGTCGCGATTAATTGTCGACCGCACAGATGCGCTAATGAATACTCGAGCGGAACTTAAGCTCAGGATTACAACGATTCGAATGCGAATCGAATTCGGGACCACCATACATTCCCAGCTCGAATTGCATCTGAAAATGCGACGCTCGTCACTCAACCGAACGAGAAACTTCACAATTTCTCTAAAACCGACTCCTCTGTCATCCATAGGACTTCCTAGCTCCTCCCCCTCTAGCCTATTTCTAATGGTAGTAAGAATAATTGCCGCTTATTAATTCCCTTAGAAATTACCTGCGAACTTAGACTTGATCAGTATATCTAAGATCTACAGGCTCAGACCACAGATTCTATGAATGAATATTTGGGTCGAAGTCCACTAGCCACAACGGATAACCGCGTAGTATTCATTCACTGCAGACAAGCAGTTGGTAATATACATTGGGTTTAGGTGATTCCAAGCTAACTAAACAGTAGTAGTGGATACTACTTCTGCTGATAGTATGAAATCACCTTACCCTAAAGTAAGAATAACTCAGGAGGATACCACATCGATGGAAACGGTTATTTTAAAAAGCATAATTTCAGTACCATACAACGCAAGAAATATAACAATTTTTTACAGATATACATAAAACTGTCCTGCACAGTTGAAATATAATTAGATCAACCTGAATATATTCGAGTCGAAGGCCCGAGTGTGTCATTTTCCGTATATCCATTCCATCCACCTGAAATGCAGCAGGAAACTAATCAGTCTCAGTGTAAGCAAAAATGTAGTTCTTAATTTATTTTAAATCAAACAAACATAAGTTCATTGTACTAAAATCCAAACACTAGAAACGTTAAAATAAAGTACTTTTGTACAGCGCTCTAGGGAACTAAACACCAACAATACAGGCAGCGGTAACCTCATGGCCGCGTTTTGCAGTTCAACATAACCTTAAAATCATTTCTGTAAGCCTTTTCCAGCTTTTGACGTTCGGACCGCTGATCCACATCCCAGTTGTGTATTATGTCTGCATTGGACACAGTGAATGGATACATGAAGCTTTCTTAGCCAGAACTTCGACACAGAGGGCAAATCCAAAGAGAGGCCCATTTGCCCTGTCGCCCGTTGTAAAATGTAAAGCGATATGTTATTTCGTCAGGAAAACGTGTACTGAACACGCGGTCAAAAAACCTGCTCTCTTGGTCTCCACCGAACGTGGACAAATGTGTAATCTTGCGGACTAGATGTAAAACTGCAGCTCACCTACAAGTTCCTGCCTAGTGGAACTATCTCAGAAGGAGTGCTCGCAGAGACGTCGAGATCATGCAGAATCACCGTTCGGTTAAGCAGGCGGGGGCGCGAAGCTCGAACAACCTACTAGCGCTTCGAGCATTTGTCCCGTTACGGTCATCTGCAAATCTCGTTCATTTAGTTTGCGCATGGCTTGAAGACCGCACTGCCTTATCTATCAAGGGCGTGCCTTTGTACTTAAACCGTCATAAATCTCAGGAAATTAAGGACGCATCTTTTATGTCCATTAATGTGTTAATAGCTCTAATTGTGTGTTGTCTGTTGAAGTATTCTCCGTCCGCCATAAAGTGCCCTTGCTTAGGCAGTTGACTTAATTCTAGGGTTCATAAATGACGAGTACTGTGTTATTGAGGCTGACTAAGAATAGGACGTTTTCAACGCCTTGAAATCTTCAAACAAACTAAGAGATCATCCGCAGTTTCCTCCCTCTGTCTATTTTTATCCTGCATAAAATGTTTTAAAGGTTCTATTAATTGTTTCTTTTGATTATCGCATACAGTAGGTGAAATGTATGAAATGTAAACGGAAAGTCTGAAATACGTCTTACTTTCGAAAAAATTAATTAATTAGGGTTGTAAAACTAATCATCATGCCGCACAATTTAATAATAATTCAGTCACGTCAAGAGACCTACTTTCCAACAAACCTCTTTCCGGCTGTATGGAAAAACTTATATTTCGTAAAAAATGACTACTAAATTAACATGCACTTTTCTCACTGCTTTTCGAAGCTCTTAAAGATTCAATTATAATTAATAGTACAGATGCATAAAAACATTCATGCTTTTACTCATTCGTTAGAAAATAATATTCTTCCACTTTTTTACCCAATATAATGTTATAATATGGTTTTTAAGAAGGTTTTTCATTGGAAGATGCTTTGATAACGTGAAATACCAGTTCATAAAGCGTCAGGTCTCTGCATTTACCAGTGTGGCTTGTACAGTTCACAATTTAGCTCAAGTCCATTGCCAATTTTATGAACCCCATATAGTCTTCTATTAAAACTGCACAGAAATGTACGGCTTTGCGCACGCTAAAAGTGTATGGCTTGGAGTTCGGAAACTCTGAATGCAAGTAATACGGCGGATCGGATTCAAAATTAATTGGAAATTGAAAAGGTTTTTTGTTAACCGATTTATACACTCCCTTCGGGTGTAAACCTGGAAGAAGACGTCATTTTCTACCGAATGAGTAAAGGAATGAGTGGTTGTATGCATCTTTACCCTGAATTATAATTGAATTTTCAAGAGCATCGTAAATTAATGAGATAAGTGCATGTTACTTTGGTAGTCATTTGTTTCGGGTAAGTATTTTTTCATGCAGCTGGAAAGAAGTTCTTTTCAACGTCGGCTTCTTGAGGTTACTGAATTATTATTAAATTATGCTACAGGATGATTATTTTTACAACCCTATCCAAGTAGCCTTTTCAAACGAAAACGCATTTCAGAATGTGGGTTGACATTTCATGAGTTCGCCCATCTACTGCACTTACTGTTGTCAGCGATAGCCTTTCTCCAGTTAATGTGAGCAAGCACTCACCATACGACTTTGAAACTGAGCAAGCTTATCCGTAATTGCCTGACCCGTTTAATAAGTCGGTCTACGCCACGTCTAACACTGACGTGAGGTAAGGCCGCCCAAAGTTAATTTGTATGAAATAAAATGTTGTATTCAAATACTGTTAGTTGGTGTTGACCCTGCTGGGACAAATAACAAGGGATAAGGCAGAACGAGAACCCATAGGAGAACGTTTTGTCATCGCCTGAGATTATTTTGTGCACATGTTCGGAAGTGGTAAGTTATCTATAATGACGTCTAAAAATAGTGCTTTCTTGGGAACACTCAGGCATTAGGCATTTAATTTCCTATCTAAATGGGAATAAGCAATAAACTATCAGTGACTGTAAACTATAATGTCACTATCGGTGTAATCCTGACCATAATACTGACTGACAAGCGTTTTCATGCCTGCACCTAGAAAGTTTGTTTGTGCGACTTTGTTTGGGGATTTGTAGGTAAAAAGCCATGACATTTAGGTCCCTACCAGCACCAGCCCCGCCTAGCCCCGCCCGGCCCCCTCAATAATGGCGGGGCTAGAGGGGGCTATGAGGGGGCTAGGCGGGGCTGTTGAGGGGGCTCTGGCGGGGCATGCAACGCGATAGCCCCGCCTAGCCCCGTCAGCGAAAAAAATGCGCAGGGGAGGCCACATCCCCGCCCACTTTTGGCACCACTTTAAAATATCGTCCCGATTGTCAAATATTCGAATTAATAACACACACAGATTGTAAACCGGTGGACAAATAAGAGTTTACGCAATGAGGGACTTAAACAAAACCTCAATATATTGTGCTCATTCGCAGCTACATTCAGTGGGCGTAAACGGATGCTTTCTCCATGATTTATAAGCCAATTTTGATAAATTAGCTCCTTTTAATGCCAAAGAAGGTACAATAAGTGGTGCTTTTGGAACATATCTTTCGATGCAAATACGCTTAAAAATGTTTCAATGCAGAGGGGGCTCTGGTCCCACCCAGCCCCTTCCAGCCCCGCCTATGAAGGGGCCATGTGCTGGCAGGGTATATATTTCAAAATATTCAAATGCGGTTACTGAGAAAGCAATAGCCTGGAGACAGCGGCTGGTGATCTAAACATTACATTTGCCTTGATGTAAACTGTTCAAGCTTTATTTTTAAAGAAAACTGTGATAATAAGGAACCGCTCCTGTGTAGGATTTGTGCATACTTAGCTGATGACTGAAAGAAAAAGGCTACGTGCAACCAGGACTTCTTCAGCTACATTCGTAGGCACTTTTTAAGTTCTACACCTAATGTCTGTTTATTTTTTTTACTTTTCCTCAACGTTTTTCTCAGAGTTCTGCTAGAACCACAAAAGCATTCAACGTGCGGAGGCCTTATAGACATATTTCAAGAAACACTTGGGACAATTCATTTATCTGAATGGTGTCGAAAAATTTCCCAGTCTGAAAAAACCATCTGTAGCCGCTTGATGATTCCAATTTCAGGTTTTTGATAAAATGCGCTTCCTTGTAACAAACAGGGAGCTCAAAAGTTCAACGTTTACGTTCCCCCAAATAAACTGAAACTGACCAATTGAAAGAATATAATGAGCGGTCAGGTAGTGAGTCATGATAAAGTTGCAGACATTCCGCCCTCAAGCTATAGCAAAAGCAGAAATAATTGGAGCACTACAAACGAGCGCTGTTTATCCCCTCTGCAGACAAGTCAATCATGCCGCTGCAACTAAAATCGCAGATAATAAATACGGCTCGACCTTGTATGAAGTTAAATATTAAAGTTCTTCACAGATCTTCGGTTGAAAACCTTGCCAAATGTCCCCCATACATGCCGCAGTTGGAGCAGTCGTATCACTGAAGTTGCTAATAGCTTACATTTTACTGGGCTATTTGCCCAAAATTCGTAAGTGCCTCCTTTTTTAAGACTGGGAAGCGTACACTACTAAAGTATCCATTAATGAATATACTGAGGATGCACTATCTCATAAAAGTGTTAATCGAAATTCTGAAATTCGTTTTCATTTCAAAACAACGAACTAAGTTTTCTTTTCAAGTTAACTGTCATCATGTTAGGTTATCGGCTTTGGAACGGGCTGCTCATCAACCGAATGCGTAAAATACACTTCATAAAAAGTATTTGCTTAAATCCTAAGAAATTTTTCGATTGAATTGTGATGCACTTTTAATTTTAAATATATATTGTAGAAAGCGCGCAAAAACACTTTTTCATCTCTATATTTTATATTCGATGAAAATAAATCTCTTGGTGTAAAATGTTTCCATAAGATTTTTAAGACTGTGAAATGTCCATCCTACAGCTTTGCAGAAACAGGAGTTTATAAATTAAATAACATCGACCACATTCATTACAAAATTGCATGAGTCTCATATGTCTTGTTCCCAATAGTATATAGAAATGCGTGATTTACCTTACACGAAAAGTAAACAACTGGTCGTTTGGAAACCCAGGAGGAAAGTGTGAATATTAAAAATTCAAGAATTAGGAAGGCTTTTTAAAACCGAAAGATACTTATTCATCAAGTAGAAAAATTTAGAGAAGACGTCATTTACTACCAAGTGATTGTAAGAAAGATTATTTTGTGAATATTTTCTGTATAATATGTTCAGATTTACAAGGTGATCAAAAACCGATCGCAATAATTTATGGTTTATAAAGCGTCACTTTTTAAGAAATACAGTCTAATAAATCGGGCCGTATGAAGCCCATTCAAATGCCGGCATCCTTACGTGACTGGGGTATCTAAACATCAAGACAAAAGATAAATCTTTCCGAATTAAAACTACCGAATTTCAGTCAACATTCCATGAGATATCATTTCTGCTTTAATTTAGAGTAAAGCATATGCGCTTAGCTTAGCAACAAGTCACTTTGCGAAGCCTTGGTTTAATATTGAACGTTACACTAAATGTGCATTCGCGAACCTGATTTTGGATTTTACAGTAAAATAAAATGTTTGGGTGTGTGGACTTGCAAACATCCTTCGGATTCAAAATAGTAGAAGTAAATCCATACTTTACTTGGTCAAATAGTTCACACAAAAACTTAACAGCATCATAAGGTACAGTACAAACAACAGAAGCGAAAGGCGGGTTCCTGAAGAGAAAGAGAGAAAGAGGGGAGAGAGAGAAAGATTGGTGAAACGAGAGCTTTATTCGCTCGACGTTCCGAGTGCCTGCTCAAAACTATCATCAGAGACAACAACAGGTGTAGTAAATGACCTTACGCATGAAAAGTGTCGAACTTACGAATGATAGCCAATCACTAACAATCCGACAGAATTTCAAGAGTCCAATGTCTATGTTAATTACGTATAAGTTTAAGAGAATTAAAAACAGTGTTGCATCGTTTGGAAATGCCGAATTTTTGGAAAACGCGCAATATCTTGAAAACCTCTGAAGTGACTGCAATTCAGTTAATTTCGTTTTTAGATGTATAGAATGTATTCGCATATTAAAAACTTAGCAAATATGAGAGCAGAAATAAAATATCGTCTAATAATAGTGTTGCAGTGAAGTTCTCATTGAATATCGTTTAATTATTAGTGTGATTTCATATATGACGGTTTGTAACTTGCCTACAGACTGAGTATTGGTTCCAAAACCGTTTTTTAGGTATTCATAGTATTCTTGACTCATTTGAGTTAAATGGGATGGGGTTCAACAAGAGAAGCTGCATTTTCCTTGAGTTCACCTATGAGAACGTCCTAGAAACTAAAGTTTTCATGAGGTGACATGCTGTGAGGCCGGTCGGTGCCTAAATCATTTGAATAGAACTGACAGGGCGTGATCGTGAATATACGATTTTGAGTTTGTAGAGAGAACCTGCCTTGCGTTAAATTAATTTACACTTTTCGTTAGTTTTGGATTACGCTGAATTTCAGATCGGCCATGAAATATTGCTGAATACTTCATGATTCTCAGTGTTTTCACCCGATCGTCCCTAAAGACAGATTCTGAATTACCTTTCTGTTGACAACTTTTAAATATGATCATCATGGAAGGCATTTACCAAATTAGTGAGTGTTCAGGCGTGCCTTTTTACGAAGATGGTCGTTTGGGTCCCATGAATAAACTTACTCAAACATTAAAATTCATTTCCGAAAAAGCGGCTGTCCACAACGAAAGTCAGCCTTCAATCAATAAGAAACCCTTTTATACTGAGCCCCATTTTGATAAAGTGCTTTATTACTGCACTCCGTTGACGGGTCTTTGAGTACCTTGCATTTTTTCAGGTGATTCCAAGAAAAAATTTGACACTCTTGGCCTTTTCTTTCATTCTCCTAAACAATACTACTATTTTTCTACTGCAAACGTAAGAACGTACTATTTTTTATCCATTGAGACCATTCTTACTGTTGTGCTCGCTTTTAGAACCCATTCTTCGATTATGAATGCACGGCACAGCGTCCATTTAAATTAGGATATGTTGCTGTAACTACTAATCATTTACTCGTTCTATTTCTGAATAAGGTATGCACAGAAACTATAATACACGACAAGTAGTGTTTCCTTTGTTCAAAGCTGAAAATAACTATTCGGTGGTGGTCATTTATGTGACATCATGTAGAATTTTTCAAACGGCTAAACATTTTCAGCTCATTCAAACGAAGGAATCCCTATTTGCGTTATGACTGCACTTAAGGGCACCAAATCGTACATATCTGCTAATTTGGCATGTAGGAATCGAAAACAACTTCTTGTTTTCTTAAAATAACATTTGTTTTGGCAGGTTGATTACCACGGTTAATATCGGACATAAAATAAATTTTCAAGTTCGCAAAAATCTATTTATTATACCTCTCTTAGGTTAATAACTATCCTTTCAATGACAAAGTCGCTCAGATGCTTAATCGGAGTCTAGGATATGTATTAGCATAGGAAATTGCATAAATATATTCAAACGTCCATTTCCGCTAAATTGTACTGACATTTTACTTAATATAATAACGTAAACACAATTTCTGCACAAGAAAAGGGCATTTCATCGAAGGATGTGGATGAGCAAACAAAATGCACAACGTTATAGAGGTCCAGGAATTCTCGCATCAGTTTCTGTTATCAGATTTTATGAGCTAGGTCACGTAGTTCAAGGGCAAAACACTTAAGCATTTATAGGACACACTCGTCGTGTTATGGAGTACCTAGGAAAATACATAGTTCTCCATTCATCGGGATTAATCGCACTTGCTGTGTCGACTGTTGGATGGCCGACATGCGAGTCGAGTAGAGGCAACTTTACTCTTCACGGCGACTTTTCTTCCATTTGCAATACCTGCTGTCATCGTCGTTATTTTGCCTCTAAAAATGAACTGCATCACGATACTAAACTGCCTATTTTATAAGCACGAACTGAACTCTATATAATGTCTGACTAACTGTTTTAAAATTCGATCAATTTATTTTATTTACCATGAAGATACCCCTAGGGGTATTCAATGAATGAATTTATCGACTATTTCCTTGATAGAAAATCTAACTCGGCCTTTAATTAACTCTAAGGTTAGCAATTAAGTCGGTTTATTAGCTTCCAGATACCAAGTACCCTATGATTGTCAGGGAACAAACCTGTTTTTAATATAGACATTTAGAATATTCGGCGAATGTTCAAGATGACATTTTCATTGTTTGGAGTTGAAAATGCGCAATTACTGCCTCCACATGTGTTCTGCAGTACAAGTGTTATTTGCATGCATTTTACTGAATATTCAAATATAACTCCGCGTATCCGAACTTAGTTCTTGATCACATAACAAGCTCTGGACATTCTCGTCTTTCGTGTAAACATGAATACTGGTACCTTGTTTTGTATCTATGAAAGGGTGATTATTTATCCTCACATTTATTTCCACCACGAAGTTTACAGGCTGTATCAGTTAACTTTAAACACACTGGAACATTTCCATGAGGATCCACAGTGATCGCTATATCTTGTATGAACTTACCCTAATGTAGGCGGTTTTCAGTAAACTTACAAATTCTCGTCTCATTCCTAACTTCCAGAAATCGATGAAGATAAGGAGAATATTATTGCATAGCAAATTGAAACGGCCCTTTTTACGACGACACCTGTGTCCAACACAGATGAACCACATTTACGCCTCTTGCCGAATGCATCTAAAACCGTCGTCTGCCACTTGAACACAGAAGTTAACTTTACATGCCAAATAAGCGTTGGGCAATCAATATTACTCTTACAGGTTTGAATGTTATTGCTGAAGTTAAAGTTTTTTATTTATTATGCTTAAAATTATACCAACGTTTACTCCAGCATACATAATTTGATTAATTAATTATATTTCTTTCGGATAATTTAAAGTTTCCTCTAGTCAAAATCACACATTATTCTATTATTTTTAAAAAGAGCATGGACTCAGTTGAAGCCGTCACCGTCACGAGAACTGTCAAGGCTGTGGTCGCTTGCGAAGTTAAGCCGTGTGGCGTTAATGAATTCGGTCAAATCGAACAATTTCAAATACATCCAGAAACCCGTTCTTTGGTGGTAGGAGCCAGTAGCCTGTTAGCAAAGGATGTATGGGAGAAAAAGATGGCCCAATTTGTTCCAACTGAACATTTTCAGCTCGCCATCATCGTCTACTGGAACAACTTCTTTTATTCCCTACAGAAGATTCAGTGCCCTCTTGAGGGGGAGCAAGATGTTTGACAAGAACTTATTTCCCTCATCAGGTTCATGCAACTCAAGACATCTGGGTGGTGGGCTGTTTTTGTTACATTTTCTGTGAATGGTTTGGCCGGGCTTTGAAAAATACGTTAAAACAGGAGGTGGCAACTATATTTTAAGCAGTGCACGTGTAGATCACATGAATTTGTCGTTTGCAACCTGCCAAAATAAAATGAAAAAGGTATAATGGTACATCTGTGTGAGAATCAATCAGCTAAATCGTTAGGCTTTGTTGTTGCCTGTACTTCACAAACTTTAAGCCCTGCAGTTTGATAACTTATTCTTAAATGTTGAGCCTTTGCGTGAACCTCATCTACCCTGCTTTTATGGTGTCTCTAGTAAATCTAACCCTCGGCGGGATAAAACCGTAGGATATTAAACGTAAGAGTTGCCCATAAACGAAAATGTAACTGCTTCATCTACGACGCTCAAACCGAGAATCAACTTTAAGTCAAGTTATCCCACCGCCAAACTACCTCGACATATGAAGAACACCAGGGTCATCGACCCTTTAGTAATGCGTCCATTGAGTTTTGCTAATCTAAACCAAACGCCTGTTACTTATTTCCAACTTAAAAAACATGTTCTTACGTTTTCCTTCATTCAAATACCTACATGCAAAATATGTCTAATGAATTGGCGCATGTTTATCCTTGGCTAGGACGTGTAATTTCTCCTCTACAAACCCCATAATGAAGTCTCATATTGTATTGTACCACCCGAAAACGACATAAAATCATTTTGGAGACAATTGTAGATTAACGACTCGTTCTTTACTCTGTTGGACTAAACTTAGTTTTCAACCAAACAATCGAGATTGCCGCTTATTCAGACGAGATATTTGATGACATAGAGGGTGCAGAAAACGTGTTGATAATATTCTTAAAACAACGGTGGTTATCTATCAAGTGAAAGTACTGGGTCTAAAAATTATCATGGCGACTAGTAATTTTGTCTTCTGTGCATTACTCATGCCAAAATGCGGTAACACGCAGGGTATACTGTTCTAACTGAGACTATGCGCATCTGGAAGATCCCTAAACGTGTAAAAAAATCCTTAAATCATTTCAATTAACTCCCTGCAAAACCAGCAGATCGTGGCGACAACATTTATGAATTAGCCTTAAGGCCCCACGTTGGAGAAAGGTAAGCCGACCAGGTCCACTGAAATTGAAGGTTAAAACGCTTTTCGTAATTCTGGGCAGTCTCCTTGCATCACTCAATTATAATAAACTCGTTGGATTTTGCTCTTTTTGTTAACTAGCTGGACTTTGTGGTCTTTAACAAATTTAAACTTTATAAAGCACTTGAGCATAAATGACTTTTGATTGTATTGTGAAATCAGCATAGGGCACAATGTGCCTGCAGATGGTCAGTCTTTTTGACCATACGATTGACCGTTTATTTTGGTCTTTCCCCCACTGATCAAAGTTCATTCCCAAAGCGATCAGCCTTTCTTTTGGATAGGTCATGGACTATGTCGTGACTCTTTAGTTTTCTTGTCTGTCAATACTTTTGACCTACTCATCTATTCCTATTATGGTTGCACACCGGCATCCAAATAAAGCTAATGTATGATCAAAGGATGCTTTCTAAGCAAGTATTTAATTTTGGACAGATCTAAGGGATCAAGTAACATAAACGAAATAATACAC
>CACRXP010000275.1:81867-93520 GCA_902702965.1 Spirometra erinaceieuropaei | reverse complement strand
TTTCTACAAAATATATCTGAATTTGCAAGACCGTCAAAAATCAAGGGGAGGAATGCATGCTACTTAAGTAGTCATCTTTACCGTATCCGGTTTCTACACGAAATTAAAAAACAGTGTATCCAAAAGCTGAAATTATAGGATTGTTCCGCATGATAATCAATATTATAACCGCGCCAAAGTAATCCTTCCTAATTGAAATCGCATTCAGAATTTCAGCCCACATTTCATGACATCGGTCAATAACTGCGTAGGATGTACTTGAATGTGTCGTACTTAGGGGTATTCCAGTAAAATGCTTTTGTCATTTTTAATTTCAGAACGATTGACATTTCTTATGAAATTGTATAACAAACAGTAACATTCTAGTAAAAATGACAAAGATGTGATTTTGTCTTAATTTTATGGTAAGGAGGTGGAAATTATAAGAAATAAAATCCCATATCAGAGCAGCTTTGGCCGCAAATCTATTGGTTTGCTGCGAGTGGTCAAATTATTGACGCAGTTTATACCGTACTCCTTGAATTTGGAACATGCTGTCTCAGGGACGCTTTGGAGAATCCACGGCTGGGGTAGCCTGTCAGGTCCAAATCACATTTAACGACATTCAGATGGGGAGAAATCTATCCGTCACGATGAGCTGCATGAGGAAAATGCAGGCACGATAGAATCAATTTCTTTTAGTCAATGTCTTTCGTTGATTTAGAGAAAGAGTATACAGATTTGCAATAGTCAACTGACGACTAAATGGCATCAATGTGAAGAAAAGACAAGAGAGGAGCTAACGTGGACCTCACAGGATACCGCTAACAGTAGAGCCCTCATTAAAAAATGTGAAACCCACTAAAACATTTGTTTCAAATTCGAAAGTTAGGACATGATATAGTCGATAAGGGAACTTCGAATTCCTAAAGCCTCTAGTGTGACTAAGAGTCTTGCATTAGTATTTTATCAATAAGTGACAACCACAAATGGATGGTGTTTGCGAGGAAAGGTGGGCAGATTCAGAAAAGTTATATGCCACTTTGCACAAAAGCGATCAAACAAAATCCATGTTGGGAAGAGCTATTTACTTGATTAGGTATGTAAACATTAGTACATTTGATGGCACTGGTCTTTTTGGCCAGTTTAGCTAGAGAGGGCGTTTTTTAGACAGTTCGATACTTTAGATAACCAAAACGGGACCCAAATGTAAATACTGAAATAACAAAAGAAGTTTTAAACAATCCTCGAGATAGATTGAGCAACAGTGGCTCAGCGGACAAGGAAAATCATTCACCTGACAAATATAAGAGTTCGGAGTGTTGTAAGTTCCAACTGAATGTGAGTCAAAAAGTTGGGTTATCGGTTTTCGAATACTTGCAGGAGCAATGGTAGTGGTAGCGGAAAAGGCGTCAGATGACGACGGATGCGTTTAGTTTCAAAGGTAGAGTGGTTGGCAAAGAATGGACGTATTGTCGCAGTTAAGCAAAGGTGGTTGTTTGATGGGGCTTAGCAGACAATCCGAGACGGATGACCTGAGCAACAGATATGGAAGGATTTGCATAGCGAACAGATTAATATTTTCTACGCCTATCCCGCACATGCCTTATTTTTGAATTAAATTTAAATATTTCTGTGATTTTCACTTGAACCGATAATGGGCCTATGGGTGAATCTTCAAGGTGATTCCATAACTTTTAAGACTGTTTTTAGAAAGTGTGAGACAATGTTCAATGCAGCATTTGTTTGGAACATCTTTAATAGAATGGAATCAAAAGGACCTGTGATTAAACATTGCAGCAAATCGTGGAAGAGTTTTGCATCATAATTTTTAGGAATATTGTGCCAATCTAGATTGCTTGTGAAGGTAGTTACTAAGTTGCCGTACACAGATGAAAAATCTACATAGCTGCGTCTTACCGGCGACATTGTTAAAGAGGAAACTGGAAGACAACGATAAAATAATGCCTGATCACCCTTAAAAAGATCACGATGAAACTCCTAAATAAGGGGTAGGCACTATTAACAAAATCTTACACTTACAAGTTATCTTTGTTGGTCAGTGCGTGGACTAGTTGAGAAAAATTAGAAAATGAATAGTAGTCACAAACGTTTGGAGGTTAGGTGGAGAAGTATCTGCATACCTTTCAGTTTCTGGTTAGTTGAAATCACCTACGATTTTATGAGATCAGTTGGATTACCTGTGAGTTTTCAGAGTTCACAGAGATGGCTTTCATTGAGGACGTAATAATGGGCACTTATTCATAACCAGTCAGTATTTACCTATTTTGCGGGTGGATTATGCCTAAGAAACAGTATATTCAGAGAAGAAGAAGAAGAAGAAGAAGAAGAAGAGGATGTTTAGTTCATGTGGCGAAAATGAAAGTGAGTTTCTAACATGATAAAGACAACCACAGTCGCAGTTTTCAACGCGATCCTGTTGATTGAGATTTTTTGTTACGGACGCCGAATTGGAAAAAAGTGATTGAACCAAAGATTCTGTATTGCGCAAAAAACTTTGGCAAACCTAAAGACTACAGTTCCTTGCTGGGCCATCTTTTGCCTGACTGATCTCGAAAGAAACTGCGCCGAGCGTACTTCTCAGATACAGGCTACCTTCATTAATACTGATAAAACGGGAAGACAGGATAAATGTAAGATAATCTGTAGGGTTAACACATATCCTGGTGGGTTCCATGCTGTGAGATGCTATTTCGTGTGGGCGAAAAATATAGAAGACACAAAAATTGGATTTTGAGAATGATAATTATCGTATAATGGAACACTTTATTGAAAACTAGACGATGCGGTTTTGAAAAACCGGGCATAATTCGATATAGCGCGCATGTTTGCCGATGACATAAAGATCTGGAGTGCCATCTGAAGCGAAGTTTACGAGGCGCGACTGCAGACAAATCTGCCCCACCTCGAGCAATGGTCAAAAGACTGGCTTCTACCGTTCAACGTTAACAAGTGTAATTTCCAACGCGTCGGAAGAAGCAGTTCTCCTAACCACACAGTCTACCGTCTGACTGGTAAATCACTGCAGGAAGTCGACGCCCAGAATGACGTGGGTGTATGGATCACAACCTCGTTTAAGCCTTGGCTGCAATGCTCAAAGTTGGCCATGTCGGCGATGTCCATTCTATACCTCGTCAAACGAGCGTTCTCTTCCTTTGATGAATACTGCTTCGCCAAGGTATTTCAAACTTTCGTGCGACCGCATCCGGAGTTCGCTATCCAAACATGGAGATCCTGGACCGCTTAAGACTTCGACATACTCGAAAACGTTCAACGGTGAGCAACGAAATTTGTATCTTTCCTTTGAGTTACAGACAGCGACGTGGGGAGCTGATACAAGCGTTCCGCATTGTGCGTAATCAGGGCTGCTGCCTCACATCTGGAGACTTCTTCGAGTTGGCGACTACGACTAACCTGAGAGGCCATCCACTCACACTGCCTGTGACTGGTGTCCGGCTAGACACATGAAAGGTCTTCTCCAACAGAGTGGTTGTAGCTTGGAATGTCTTGCCCGACGATGTTGTTATGTCGGGATCCGTAAATACTTTAAACGGAGGCTAGATCAACATTGGAGCGCGCACCACAATAACGCCGGATTACGGCTACCTTAATAGCCAATGTTGACAATTTAGTGTTATGACAATGCTACTACCAACATTCAAGTAACATATGTTAATGTACTTTATCAATTTTGGACCACGTCGCACATCGCTGCTCGCATTCACCACGATATCTGCAGACTTCATTTCCTGTATCTTAGGTGTGCTTCAACTTTCTGCTGCATTCAATCAACAAACCGTGTTCATGTGCCTCTCAATTCTGTTAACGCATGACATTCTGTGTTCATCTGTACAGTTTCTGTTATTTCCCTTGCATTTCTTTCATGTTACTTCCTTTCCGTTTCCTCCATATACTTCCTCTGATTGTACCCAATAGGATTTCAAAGGTATACATATACTTTTCCTGAAATACACTGATACTGATACTGACTAGGATTAGGATACTATGCCTCTCAACGCTCACTCTTATCTTGCGTCATGCCTGATTCTGTCCGGTCTTATGGAAATATGTTCTGCGAGAGTAATCCCTAATATCCCTTCGAAGGCAGCACAGACTACAACCCTATTGACCTCCATTTTAAGGAAATTTTGGAGAAGCTCGACTCAGCCCGGCGTACCGAGTCCCAGAAGCCTCCAGCTATTACAATAGCTCTGAGCATTTTAAGACAAGAAAGTTTCCTATCTGCGAGTTGTTTTTGCTCCTTACTAAACTGATACTGATACTAAGTCTGACAAGCTGCAAAACTTCATGTATCGTAAACGAGGGTATTCCAACAGGTTTCCTTACCGTAATGCCCTTCTTAATTTGAAAGTTTGGTTAAGGAACAGACAAAGACTACCCTGTAGTATTATTTGACTTACTTGATCGCACGGCTCGGTCAAATGATTGGCATCTCATAGAGGCGAGACGGATTCAACCATATTACGCTACCTAGATCGCCTGCCTCCCTGCATCGTGGATGGTTGACCTTTGACAGCCGGCCTCTGGGTCTTTAAACGCTGTACCAAAGCCTTCTGGGGTGTAGGGGTGTCAGCGGTGGGTTCACGTGAAGGTCGTAGTGGTCGCTCACTTGCTTGCAGGTGAGACTACGCCTACCGTCCACTTGCTGGCACTCAACTCTCACCTGTGGCTCCACGTAGCTGGGCTCTGCTCAGCGGCCACACCCCGGGCAACCGTCTCGACCGGCGGGCTAAACCAGGTGAGGGCGGTTACTCCCTGTGCGCGTTGTGCCGCGTGCACAGTTGACTGCGGACTCCGTGGACGGTTGGTCGGATGGAACACCGCGTCGGCGCCGTCGTGACGAGGCCCTGTCTGACACACCGCTGGTCAGCCGGTTGGTGGTGGGACGTCGCATCGACATCGTCTAGACGAGGCTCCGCCTGGTACGCCGTTGATCAGCCGGTGGGATGGATCTCCGAACTGGCACCGTCGACACGCGCCCATCTGGTGCACCGTAGGAGACCGCAGGCTTGCGGCAATGCCGTAAGCCATCGGCAAATTCGAGTCGTTCTTCCACTGCCAAAAAAACTCGTGGCCCACAGTGGAGTTCGGCCGCGCCGGCACATCAAGCAGCCCCTATTCAGGGGTCAGGGCACTGCTTCATTCGTGGGGGCCTGGAAAAGCTGGTCTAAAAATTGCTGGGGAACCACGTCGTCTGCTGGCGCACCGTGGTCGCAGACGCAAAACTCACAGTCGAAACAATCAAACTCGAAACAACAACAACAACCATACGCATTCTCCTCATCCTACCTCTTCTATCTCTACCTCCGTCTATTCTTCTGCCTATTCTTCTCCTTCGTCATCTTCTTCTCCACCTCCTTCCCATCGCCCCACTCGTTTTCCCCAGACTGACAGGGTGAGCCCGCTCACTCTGGCAGCCTGGAATGTTCGTTCCCTTTTAGACAATCCGAGGAGCAACCGACCGGAACGGAGGACGGCGCTAGTGGCACGAGAACTGGCGCGCTACAAGGTGGACATCGCCGCACTCAGCGAGACCCGATTCTCCGAACAAGGCCAACTGGAGGAGGTGGGTGCCGGTTATACCTTCTTCTGGAGTGGCCGACCCAGGGCAGAGCGACGAGACGCGGGCGTCGCCTTCGCCATCCGGACCGACATCGTGAGACGACTGCCCTGTTTGCCGCAGGGCATCAACGATCGCCTGATGAGCCTCCGCCTGCCTCTCTGGGGAGGCAAATTCGTCACCATCATCAGCGCCTACGCTCCGACGATGACCAACCCCGACGCCGTCAGAGACAAATTCTACGAGGACCTGCACGCCCTCTTGGCGACTGTGTCGAAGGCGGACAAGTTGATTGTCCTTGGTGACTTCAACGCCCGCGTCGGCACAGACCATACTGCCTGGAGGGGAGTGCTGGGTCCCCACGGTCTCCGCGGCTCCAACGACAACGGCCTGCTTCTCCTCCGCACCTGCGCAGAACACCGCCTCACCCTGACGAATACCTTCTTCTGTCTGCCGGTGCGAGAGAAGGCCACCTGGAGGCATCCTCGGTCGCGTCAGTGGCACCTGCTGGACTATGTCCTCGTCCGGAGGCGAGATCAGCGGGACGTGCTGGTGACGAAGGCGATCGCGGGTGCTGACGGGTGGACCGACCATCGCCTCGTCATCTCGAAGATGCGTATTCGCCTACAGCCTAGCAGGAGACCACAAGGTAAGCGACCCCCAGATAAGCTGAATGTTGCTTTGTTGTCTTTGCCTGCTCACCGTCTCCATTTCAGCAATGAGCTAGCTCAACGGCTAGACAACCTTCCTATCGCTGCCGCCGCCGACGACGCCACCGCCGCTGCCGAGACCGCCTCCGTGGAGAACCGCTGGTGTCAACTGCGTGACACAGTCCAGTCGACGGCGCTCGCCGTCCTCGGTCGCGCTCCCCGCCAACACCAGGACTGGTTCGACGACAACGACGCTGCCATCAGAAATCTGCTTGCCGAGAAGAACCGCCTACACAAAGCCTACGTAGAGCACCCAACTGAGGGCAACAAAGCTGCCTTCTACCGCAGTCGCCGCCAGCTTCAGCAATGACTGCGCGAGATGCAGGACGCCTGGACTACTCGCAAAGCTGAGGAGATCCAAGGCTACGCGGACCGCAACGAATGGAAGAACTTCTTTTCCGCGATCAAAGCTGTCTACGGTCCGCCGACGAAGGGCACTGCTCCTCTCCTCAGCGCCGACGGCAGCACTCACCTGACTGAGAAGACTCAAATCCTGCAGCGATGGGCCGAGCACTTCCGAGGCGTCCTCAACCGCCCTTCCGTCATCTCCGAAGCCGCCATCGCCCGCTTGCCGCAAGTGGCGACCAACGCGGACCCCGACCTCCCGCCCTCTCTCCAGGAAACCATCAGGGCCGTGCAGCAGCTCTCTAGCGGGAAAGCACCCGGATCGGACGCAATCCCTGCTGAGGTCTACAAGCACGGAGGTCCCCTACTGATGGATCACCCGACTGCGCTCTTCCAGGAGATGTGGCGTCAAGGTGAAGTCCCGCAAGATTTCAAGGACGCAACTATCGTGCACCTATACAAGCGCAAAGGGAATCGCCAAGTCTGCGACAACCACCGCGGCATCTCCCTACTGAACATCGCCGGGAAGATCTTCGCTCGCATCCTGCTCAACCGCCTCAACAACCATCTGGAACAGGGCCTTCTGCCTGAAAGCCAATGCGGCTTCCGTCGTCATCGTGGGACCACGGATATGATCTTCGCAGCCCGCCAACTCCAGGAGAAGTGCCAGGAGATGCGAACCCACCTGTACTCTACCTTCGTGGACCTGACGAAAGCCTTCGACACGGTGAATCGTGAAGGACTGTGGAAGATCATGCAGAAATTCGGCTGTCCGGAGCGATTCACTCAGATGGTGCGTCAGCTGCACGACGGTATGATGGCGCGAGTCACGGACAACGGAGCTGTCTCAGAGGCATTCGCAGTGACCAACGGAGTGAAGCAGGGCTGTGTGCTGGCGCCTACCCTCTTCAGTCTTATGTTCTCTGCCATGCTAATGGTCGCCTACCGCGACGAACGCCCTGGAATCCGCATCGCCTATAGAACGGACGGTCATCTCCTGAATCGCCGGCGCATGAACTTCCAATCGCGTATATCCACAGCCACCGTGCACGAACTCCTCTTCGCCGACGACTGCGCCCTGAACACCACCTCAGAAGTGGAGATGCAACGGAGCATGGACCTATTCTCCGCCGCCTGCGAGAACTTTGAGCTGGTTGTCAACACGCAGAAGACGGTGGTGATGCATCAGCCGCCTCCCAGCTCAGCCACAGCCCCCAACGCGCCGCCGCAAATCAGCGTGAATGGGACTCAACTGCAAGTGGTACAGAACTTCCCGTACCTGGGCAGCACGCTCTCCCGCAACACCAAGATCGACGACGAAGTCGCCAACAGGATATCGAAAGCCAGTCAAGCCTTCGGTCGCCTCCAAAGCACAGTTTGGAATCGTCACGGACTCCAACTGAGCACAAAGCTGAAGATGTACAAGGCCGTCATCCTGCCGACGCTACTGTACGGAGCGGAGACCTGGACGGTGTACACGAGGCAGGCACGTCGACTAAACCACTTCCACCTCACTTGTCTCCGCCGCATCCTGAGGCTGAACTGGCAGGACCGCATCCCCGACACCGAAGTGCTGGAACGGACGGGAATTCTGAGCATCTACATCATGTTGAGACAAATGCAGCTGCGCTGGAGCGGCCATCTGGTGCGCATGGACGACGAGCGACTACCCAAACGACTCTTCTACGGAGACGTCGCGACGGGTTCTCGTCGTCAAGGAGGCCAAATTCGCCGTTACAAAGATACTCTGAAGTCCTCCCTGAAGCGCCTGCACATCAACCCGACCAACTGGGAATAGCTCGCCCGCGATCGTCCGACATGGAGGAGAACAGTGAAGACGGGCGCTGCTATCTACGAAGCCAACCGCATCGCCGCCGCCAAATTGAAACGCGAAGTCCGCAAATCACAACTTCGCCCAATACGCAACGCCGCCGCACAACCTCTCCCAACGTGTCCTCGATGTCAACGGACATTCCGGGCACGAATCGGACTTGTTGGACAACTTCGAACCAACTGCACCTCTCGAACTGCTCCAGCCATCGTCCCCGCGCCCGCCTCTTCCTCGTCCTCTCTTCCGCCAACTAACTCTGACACTCCTTCTGCACCACCACTTCCATCCTCCTCCTTCTCCTCCACTGCCCCAGCGGTGGCCGTTCAGGCTGCCGTCTCACACATCGCCAACCACGACACAGCAACCGCAACCACCCCCACCTGCCCTCACTGCGACCGCACCTTCACCTCACACAACGGCCTGGTCGGTCACTTGCGAATCCTTCGCACAGAGACTGGTGAACCAGTGCCTGGAGCACCAACCTACACCGATCGCACTCGCCTCCACTGCCAACAATGCCCTCGCACCTTCCGGCATCGCATGGGCCTATTCGGCCACATGCGCATCCACGAGAGCGGAATTGACCGCAGCCTTGACACACCCACCCCGCCGAGCCCCACTCCCAATTCATCACCTTGTGCACCCACTAACCACTCCCCAGCCGACATCGACGCCACCGACCTTACCACCCCTCACTCCCCCGCTTCCTCCTCCACCTCCTCCTTCACTGCCACAACGACGGCCACTCCGGCGTCTGTAGCGCACGACTTCACCACAGCCGCACCTGACACAACAACAGGCACAACCCCTGCAACCTCCATCAACAGATGTGAGGGCCCGGACTACATCTGCCCTCACTGCGATCGCACCTTCACCTCACGCATCGGCCTGGTCGGTCACTTGCGAATCCATCGCACAGAGACTGGCGAACCAGTGCCTGGAGCACCAAGCTACACCCACCGCACTCGCCTCCACTGCCCACACTGCCCTCGCACCTTCACGCATCGCATGGGTCTATTCGGCCACATGCGCATCCACAACGACCTGCGGTAGACAACCGCCGGTCACACCACACATTCCCTCACGCCCTACCTCCTAACATCATCACCCCACTAGACGTCAACCCTCACACACCTCATGCACTCAACTGCCGCCTCCCACGCAAGTGGGAAGTGTGCATCTCGACTCGGTCCCCATGCGGCCTCGGCTGCACGAGTGACTTGAGTCCGAGACTATCCCGACACTTCAAGTGTCGTGGATAGGAAGGTTGCTGATTGACGCCCGTTCTCGGTTCACGCAGTTCGTCACGTTGTGTGTGTGTGTTGTGTAGTGGCGGACTAGTGGGCTGGGGACGGGCTGAAGCAGCACCTTCCACGGCCCTCTCACGCATGTGAGAGACACGCCGTTCAACCGCCGTTGTGTGAAATCCTGGTGTTTGTGTGTATGGGGGGCCAGGTCGTGCTGTGGCGCGCGCAGGCATGGTCAGTCGACCATGTCAGCCACCGCGCCCATCCCCCACTCCAGTCTACTGACCGGCTCGGACAGTGGCTGGGGTGTGGGAATGGGAAAGGAGAGTGAGGTCGACGACTCAGCGTATTTTCCTCACTATAAACAATCTGACGCGCTTGAAGCTATCACGATGTGCTATAAGCCGTGGCTTGGAAGGTTGCCAACTGACGGGGTACCTTGGACCTCCTCCATTACTGGAGGCGGCCTGAGAGTCAGGCTGCAATGGCTCCTTTTTAATGTGGCCTTTATGGCATTCCCACCACAGTGTGGGATCCGAGCCAGGCGTTGGCGGCACGCCCAGGTGCGGCTTCGGCCGTGCCAGCCTCCAAATCTATGTTGTGTTGGTTCAAATCCTGGTTATTGTTGTGTGGACCAGGGGGTGTGGTGGAACGCCAAGGTGAGGATCCGTCCGAGCCATTCACCTGCGGCCTCTCTCGTCTCCGGTCTTCTTGACACTGTCTTGACACCGGGCTCGGGCGAGGGAGGAGGAGAGAGTGTAGGTAGATGCTACGCAAGTCTACCGGCACTATAAACACCTGCGTAAGTCACCGTCCCTGCTCCCATTGCTGCTGCAACTGTGGGGCACACGGTGGACATCATCGAAACCGATGGTCGAACTGTCATGAGGCATGTTAGATTGGGGTGGTACAGATGACTGTCATGGACAGACGTCGGGAGACTCTATTGGTGAACAAAATATTCACTCAGTCTGATATTCTGATTAAACGCTCTAATCCGTCATTAAAGGCAGCAATAAATCGGCTTAATAGATACGCAACATGTTGTAACACCTACAGGAGGTAGATGTTACATAGACACGAAAATTTTTCCACCGACCTGCTTTACGGCTGGCTTGACATTCTGGCCTGCCCTTTGAAATGTCTTCAACTTCGGCAGCCCGATAAAATCCACTTAAGCCACGAAATCGCCAACGATATATCAATTCTCAAGTGTTGGACTTCTTTGTAAAGGAATGAGCTTTGTCGTGTATCATAGCTCGCGAAGTGTTTGTCGAAAATTTGAACTACGTCTCAAGACTGAAATGATTGTGCTGGTTCAATGACAGTGTTTGCTTTAGGTCATGAAATATGCGCAAGTTGACGAAATTCCCCTTATCACTCGGAACCTGCTTGAAACCTTCTATTTATAATAAACGACCTCTAATTGAGTAAAAGCATAAGACTTTTATCCGTAATACGGTTACCTGTGTAATCTTTAATAATTTTACTAAGTGAAAAGACTGAACGACCAACTATTCGTTTTAGATGAAAAAACCTCAATTGTTAGAGATACATAAAGCGTGTCCTCGTCAGTAACTGAGTACATAAAACGACATATGCTAAGCTACATTAAAACGTGAAGTTTTGAATACCGATTGCCCTGAACTAGGCTTCAGTTAATAATACAACATGACGTTCGACACTTAGTTAATCGCTTATATTCGTATTCTGTTCCTTGCAACTTATCAGTGTTTGTCTTTTATTGCAAATACAACTTTGTCTGATTTCGCGGATAGGGGCGTCATAAGAATAAAACTTATTGTGCGATCGCATCTTGAGTTGCTTGTCGACGACTAGGGTTCTGGAACATAAGTGGCAGATATAATAGTAAACTTAATGTTTCCTTCCGCAAAATTACTTTGCAGTTTTTGTTGAGAGTGGAGTTATTTGAATTTTA
>CACRXP010000275.1:70109-81174 GCA_902702965.1 Spirometra erinaceieuropaei | reverse complement strand
TGTTTTCCTGGAAACACTCAAAAATTCTGACTTCCAGTTCCTCTTTAACCGCGCATTATCAATAGCCCACCGGCGACTGTAAACTATGATGTCATCCTCTGCGTAGTCATAACTATAATACTGACTAGTGAATGTTTGCATGTCCGCAAATAGAAGGTCTGTTTGTCTAACTTCGTTTGGGGGGTTCTCAGTGACGAAACATAACATTTGAACTGAGAAAGACTATAGTACAAGCATATGTATAGCGAAATATTCGCAGGTGGTTACTGATTCTCGTCTGTGAACGAAGACTTCTTCGTCAGGGTGGCTAGTGATCCCAACATTGCATTTGCTTAGGGGCAAACTGTACGGGCTTTATTTTTGTGGGAAACCGCAACCACGTGGAATTGCTCTTTTGTGTATTTTATGCACATATACTACTGCAATGACTGAGAAAAAAAACTATATTCATGTGTTCTTTTCAAGTTCTACACCTTATCTCCCTCAAATTTTCTTTAATTTTCCTTGACTATTTCCTTGAATTTTCGCTTAAACCACAAAAGCATTAAAGGCTCGGAGACCTTATGGGCATACTTCAAGAAAAATCGAGTATCAATGCAAAGAATGCAGTGGGCATTCACACGGCAAGTCATGACAGAGTTACAGACATGCTACCCTCAAGTGATAACAAACAGAGAGCTAATTGGAGCAGGGCAGGCAAGCACTGTCTACCCCTCTGCAGGCAAATCGAGGATGCCGCTGTAAGTAAGACCGCAGATAATAAACACCGCCCGACCATGTCTAAAGTTAAACACTAAAGTTCTTCTCAGATCTTCTGTTGACCAGGTGGCAAAATGGCCGCAGTTCACGCCGCAGTTGGAGCAATCGTATCGCTGAAGTTGACGATAGCCTACATTCTGTTGACTTTATTACCAAAAATTCGTAAGTGCCAACTTTTTTTAAGATGTAGTGGCTTACGTCACTAAAGCACACGCCAACGCATACACCTAACGAAATGTTAACTGAAATTCCGAAATGCGTTTTTTTGATTGGAGTAGATCGCTTAAGTGGCCTTTTACGTTAATTATCTTCACGTTAGGATACCGACTTTCGAACGAAGTGCACGTCGGCCGCATGCGTAAAATACATAATGTAGAATGTAGCTTCCTAATTAGAAGGATTTTTACCCATTATTTTGGATGCCTTTATAAGTTTGAATGCATGTTGCAGAAAGCGTACTCAAAAATTCCCTCTTCCACATATCTTAGAGCAAATTTTACTTTTCCGAAGCTATCCTCTTATAAGAGCTTATATGCCGATTTCAAAAAATTCCTAATTATCAGATTTTGCATGATCATGGAATGTTTAATCCTACAGCATCACATGAGCAGATATTTTGATGCCGCCTATAAAGAAAACAACGTCGTCGCTTCTTTTTAATAACATATGGAGCTACATGAATTGTCTTACGACAAAAGCATACGACTTTTAGTTTTTAAATCCTGGATGAAATAGTAAAGACAGGTGGAGTAAAAAATTCTTTAGGAGTTGGGGAGTTTTAAAACCGTAAGATTATCTTTCCTCAAGTAAAAAATTTGAGAAGGCCTAATCTGCTACCTATGTGGTAAGGTAGAAAATATTTTTGTCTATTTTTCCTGCATAGTAGGCTTAAATTTACAAGCTTATCAAAAGCCGGTAATAAAAATTCATGCTTCATATATACTCACTTTTTATGGAGTTCAGTTTACGTAAGAGATCTGTATGAAGCTCAGTCAAAAGCCTGCATCTTGGCTTGACTGGATTATCTTAACTCCAAGCGACGAGATGATTAATATGATGACACTTCGTAAGTAATATTTTTGGATTGAAACACATTTCCAAATTGTAGTCAATATTTCTTGAGATAGCATATATAATTTCATTTAGAGCAAAACGGATGCATTTGGCCATGCAATAAATCACTTCGCAAAGCCTTAATTTGAAAATCAGTATAGCGTTAACTGTGTAATCGAAAAGCCGATTTTCGTTTTTGTATTTAAATAATGTGTGTGGGTGTATGGGCAAGCAAACCTACTATAGTTTTAGAATAAACAAATTAAACCCCACACTTTATTCAGCCAAATATTCCACACAAAATCTAGCCAACATCCTAAAGCACACTAAATAGATAACGGAGGAGAAAGGACAAGTCCCAGGAGACAGTCGTAAAGAAAGAGACAAGATCGTTGGAATAAGAGCATTATTCGACTGACTTTTCGGTTCCCTGTTAGGACCCATTCTCAGAGACAATAACAAATACGGATAGTTCATGCACAAGTGGCCGCAGTATTTGTAGGATGCAGTAGCTATGCTACCGCACACCTGTGGAAATCAATGTCTCTTCCCTTTACCAGGGATTGTTCGCAGTCGGTGGGAAAACTGTTCGACGATTGGCATTCGAGTTGCGCAGGGAAAGCTTTATCTTGAGGACAGATTTTTCCTATTCTAATACCTATTAACGTCCTTAATGCTTTGTGTACGTTTCCAAGTCATTTACTTAGAAAAATACAGTTACATGTTCACACACAAATTACAAGAATAAGAAGAAAATGGTCACTTCAGTCTTTCTGCTCTTTGTCGGTAATAAATTTCTGCCTTTATCATGCATCGCTGTGCGGCTGCTGATTGGGTTCGAGGGAGAGCCCGTAAGGCACAACAGAAAAAGTGGGTTCCGTAAAAACGATCGGTGAGCGCCACCCCCTACCACTGTATATTCCCGATCGAAACCGACAGAACAAGGGGCCCGTGGCCCGGTGGTTAGAAGCGTTAGACTTCTTACCAACAGGTCGCGAGTTCGAGCCTCAGGTCTTCCACACTGCGGGGTCGGGTATGACTGGCTGACGACGGCTCAACAGCCAGAAATGGCTATTCCGGTCTCCCTTGTCTTTGTCGGTAATAAAATTCTGCCTAGGAGAAAATCATTTCAGATTTTGTCGCGATTAATCTATAGGTCGCACGCTTTGACGACAGGTAAGGTAATCTGAACGAAAAACATGCACCTAGGGATTTCAGATGCTCATTCAACTGCGAAAAGTGCAGTCCTAGAACGAACGGTGGATGATATTGTGACAACTTCTAAAGAGAAAACACGTTAAAAACAACTATATGTTCACGAACACAAAGGGATCATCTTTACTTAGTAGATGTCTCTATGGCAGATGTACACAGTTGCAGAGAAGTGTATTTACCAGTAATTTCCTGCAGGCAGTAAACAGCGTTAGGACTTTGCTGATTTATCGCAATTTCAGACTGCCCGTTTTATAAGCATGAACTGAACAGTGCACAAGCTCTGCGTAATTGTTCTAAAATTCATTCAAAAATGTATTTTACCTACTATGAAAATATACCTAGGGGTATTTCAGTGAGTGACCGATCTCATGAAATGTTGGCCAGAATTCTAAAATGCGCTTTTGATTAGAAATAATTACTTGGGTAGGGCTGTAATATTGATCCCTACGCGGCATAATCCCACAATATTTCGAACTCATCAGGATGTCGGCTTTTAAACGCACTACTTTTGGTCTCCTGCAGGAGCCGCATTCGGTAAAAATGACTGCTTGAGTAGCATACATTGTCCAACTTGATTTTCGATGGTCTTATGTGTCCAAATATATTTTACATATAGCATTATAAAATATGCTTTCTTTTACTCGCTTGGTAGATAACCCCATTGTTTTCATATTTTATGTTCAAAGAAAGGGTTTATTTAGGTTTTAAAAAGACTCTAATTACGGGAATTTTTAAAACCGTGCCATGTCCATTCATAAATCATCGTAACTGTACGTTTGCCAATGTTTCTCATAAAATATGCAACATAGTTCGTATCCATTTAATAATTTTACGAACTTTTAATGGAATCTTTTTAAAGACGTAGAGGAATATATGATTTTCCTTGCGCGGAAAATATGCATCTTGTAGAATGAAGTCGCTAAACGCTACTGCAACGGCTGTTGGGGTCCAAAATTATTCGTTAACTAAGGAACATTTTGAGAACCTAAATATTACCTTTCTTTGAACATAAACTGTGAGGACAATGTGGTTCTCTACCGAACGAGCAACAGGAAGTATATTTTGTACGTATTATATGTAAAATATATTTGGACTTATAAGGCCATCGAAAATAAATGTGGACGATACATGCTACTTAAATAGTCATTCTTACCGAGTGCGGCTTATGTGAGAGGTCAAAAATACTGCAGTCAAAAAGCAAACGTCCTAGTGAGTTCGAAATATCCTGAGAATATGCCGCGTAAGTATCAATCTTACAACCCTACCGAAGTACAGTAGATGTGCTAACTCATGAAAGGTCAACCAACATTTCGAAATGCGTTCTCGTTTCGAAAAGATAAATTAAGTAATGTCGTACAACTAATCATAATGCAGCATAATTCTATATTGTTCCAGTTACCTCAGGGTGTCGGCTTTCGAGAAAACTTATTTTCGGCTGCATGCAATATCCACACTCAGCACAATTGACTACTTATTTAGTATGCAATTTTCTCATTGATTTTCTATGCTCTTGAAAATGCAATTATATTTCATGGAAAACATGCATAAGAATATTCATCCTTTTACATCCTGTTAACAATATTTAATGCATTTCTATACGGTTTTACGAGGAAACCATATGAGTTTCATAAAATTAAGCAGTGGATTTGAGCAATATTGTTAACTTTACAAGCCGCATTCGTACATGCAGATACATGACTTTTCATAAACGGCCATTTAACGGTATTAAAAAATCTCCCAATTAGAAACTTTGTTTAAACAGAATTATACTCTTCTTTTGAGTATTAAATTGGAAGAAGACGTGATTTTCTACCGAATACGTAAAAGAATGAATATTTTTATGCACGCTTTCCATGAAATATAATTGCATTTTCAAGAGCATTGAAAATCATTGAGAAAATTGCATACTAAATAAGTAGTCAATTGTGTTGAGTGTGGATCTTGCATGCAGACGAAAATAAGTTTTCTCGAAAGCCGACACCCTGAGGTAACTGGATCATTATAGATTTATGCTGCATTATAATTAATTTTACAACACCACTTAATTTATCTTTTCGAAACGAGAACGCACTTCGAAATGTTGGTTGACATTTCATGAGTTAGCACAGCTACTGTAATTCTTCCTAATCGAAAGCGCATTTTAGAATTCTGGCCAACATTTCATGAGATCGGTCACTCACTGTGAATGAAACAATTTATTAATATTTTAATTTAAAAAATGACTAGGCTTAAAGCACCCTAGGTAGCTATCAGGTTATCAGTTTAGACATTCAGTTAGCTTTCAATGACTGTCTACGTCATGACTGCCAAGGAAGAAAAATGTGTTTTTACTGCAGAAACTTACGTTTTGCAGCGTATTTTCATTTTCATGATAACGTTTTCATCGGTTGGGGTTACAAATTTGCAAGTACTGCTTCCGTCTATGTGCTGCAGCGCGTTCTAGAGATTACTCAATGATTTCGTGGTACAATAATCTAAGCGTGCGTGCATCTAACTTAAGATGCAAATATCCTTCCCGTTATCCGAACTTGGGTTTTATTCACACACCAGGCTTTTAACATTCTCATTTCTCGTATGAATGTGACCAAGTTAACCTCGTTTTGCAACTACGAAAACGTAGTTCTTCGTCCATGCACTTCGTTTTGCTGGGAGTAACTTGAAGTAACTTGAAATACACTGGACCTTTTCCTAAACGACTTAAAATGTTCGTTAGATTTAATATATGCTTAACCTGATGTAGACGGTTTTCAGTAAGCTTAAACATTTTGTTCTCATTCCTAACTTCCAGAAACCGACCAAGATAAGGAGAAAATCGTTGCCGAGCAAATTAGAACAGCCCTTTTCCCGATGAAATCTTATTCCAGAGCAGATAAGCTACATTTACGGCTATTGCCGAATGCTTCTAAATCTATCGTCTGTCATTTAAATACGGACTCCAATTTCACATGCCACATAACTCTCTGGCAATCAATACTGACTTTGCAGGTGGGAATGCTTTTACTGAATTTTGCATTTTCTCTTTATGTCGCAAAAAGTAAAGTGCCTAAAATTATGCAAAAATGTTACCTCAACACCCCTAATCTAATTAATTAAAGAAAGTTTCTTTGAGCACTTCAGAGTCTCCATCCTGTCAAAATCTTACATTATTCTAATCATTTTAAACAGAGCGAGGACACCGTTGAAGCCGTCACACTCACGGACATTGTCAGCGCTGTGGTCGTTTACAAGGTTACGCCGTGTGGCGTTAATGAGTTCGGTCAAATCGAACAATATTACATACGCCAGGAGGCCCATTCTTTGATGGTGGGATCTAGCGAACTGCTAGCAAAAGGCCTATGAAGGAAAAAGATGGCCCGATTTGTCAAAACTGAATACTTTGATATTGCGGTCATCATCTACTGGCAAAAAGTGTTCTCCTCAACGCTAGATATCTGGTGTCCTTCTTGAGAGGAACGAGTGAGTTAGCACAAGCAACTTCCCTCCCTCAGGCTGAAGTAATTAAAAATATCTGGGTGATGGTCTGTTCCCGCTACATTTTTTTTCAAATTGTTTGGTTGTGTTTTGAAAATATACATAACAACAGCATACACCAACCGCACTCAAAGGCGTGCATGTGTAGATCACATGAAATCGCTGAGTAATCTGCTAAATGAAAGTCAAAATGAGGTAAAATTGTTTAGCTATATAAGCATCATTCAGTGTAGCCGTTAGATGTTGCTGATGCGTTTCCTTTACGTACTTTAAATCCTGGACGTTTACGCAGCTTGATAAGCGTATTCTAAAGATCTGACTCTTTCGGCTCGACCTAATCTTTAATTAATTTAACTCAGTGGTGAAGACCCCGGCGACCTCGTTGGGATAAGCATTCATGATATCAAGGGTGGTGTTTGGGGATAGTTAATGGTATAACTGCCTGATCTACGAAACCGAGAGCAAGAATTATGCTTAAGTCAAGTTATCCCATCCTTAATATATTTAGATGTATAAAATACACCAAAGCAACCAAGCGTTTGGGTATCGCATCACTTGAACTTTTCTAATCAGCCCGAAACGCCTATAAATTACTCTCAACCTCCAAAGTAGGCTTCCGTTCAAATACCTGCATACAACGCATATATAATGAATTAATACTTATCTATAAGTTACAAAGCTATAAATTCTGCTCTTCTGCTTACCCTATCCTAAGCTCTTATATTGCATTGTATCGCCAGCAAGCAACAAAAAATAATTCTGAACGTCATTACAAATTATGGATTCGATCATGCTGCGGTTTATACCAAAGAAATATTTGATTACATGAGTAGTGCAAAAAGGTTTTGACAATATTCTTGAAACGATGGTGGTTATTTATCAAATAAACAATACTGATTCTAGAAATTGTCCCGGTGATTATTAATTCTGCCTTGTGTGTATTGTTGATGCCACAGTGCGGTACTACTTGGATGGAAGATCTCTATATGTGTAAAATATCCTTGAATCATTTCTTTTAATTCCCTACAAAAACAGCAGATTCTGATGTCAGCTTCTAGAGGTTAATCTGAAAGGCCATCCACGTTGGAGAAAAGTCAGTTGACTAAGTCTATTGAAAGTGGAGGCTTATAACTCCTTGTAATTTTGGGCGTCTCTTTGCCTCATTCAACTAAAAAAACTCTTTTGATTTTTCTCTCACGGCAAGCATGCCGGACTTTGTGGTCTTGAACAATTTTAGATTTTAGTAAACACTTGACCATAAAGAGTTTTGATTATAAACTGAAATTAGCATAGGGCACAATATGCATGCAGATGGTCCGTCTTTTTGACCACGCAATTGACTGCTCATTTTGACATTTCCCAGACTGATCGAAGTTTATTCCCAAGTCCGTAAGCCGATCAGTTGTTCTGTTGGGTAGGTCATGAATTTTGCCCTGAAGGTCTAGTTTTCCTGTCTGTCAATATTTTATAACCTACTTACGTACACCAGCATCCCAAAAAATCTAAGGTGAGATCAAGAGACATCTTTCAAAGACCATACTTAATTTTGAACAGATCTACTTGATTAAGTAACATAAACTAAATAGCACACTTACCAACAATGCCACATGATCTGATTCGGGCTGGTAACCTGCATTTTGCTAATCTCCAATCTCGTATACTCATGACGTCATGCAGCCAGTTCTTATCCCACAGCCATATGAAAAAAATTAAACGTATATAATATAAAAATATTTTTATTTTGAGCCTTCTAATACTTTCCATGCAAAGTCTGTATAATTCAATTGTTACATCATACATCATGGACTGTAATGGTCATCTTAATGGACCACCGTACAGTAGAATGTAGCAATCTAGTTTTTACGTGGGCTGGCAATTTTCCACTTCGCATTCGACATCTTTGATAATAAAAATAACTTCTAAAAAATCCAAACTGGATGTTTTTAGAAAAAAATAGTGTGCTAGAAACGAGTAAGTAAAAAATCCGAAAATTAAAATGAAAGTGGACACAAGCAACCATCACTTTGAAAAACGTTTTCAGGGAAAAAACTTTTCTGCTTAAGGATATGGAGGAGCATGGAAGGCTGAAAGCTAAAAGGCAAATCAGCAAATGAAAGTTAAGCGATCGGACATTCCAACTGGTGGCAGACCCGAAGTAGGACCAATACTTTGCGTGAGTCCTCGGCATCCCGGTGGCATAAACGGAATCCCGATGGGAACGGCAGGAGACAGAACGGCGATGATTTGGAGCCAGTGCGAGAATGCGGCATCGTGTTATGTGAAGGCTGAAAAAGCTGAAGCACTTTTAACGGGGATTTTGGAAACCAAAACCAATCGCGGAGGGAGACATTTATGCAAATAAAGTAATTTGGCGAAGTGGTACTATAAACATAATGCACCTTGTTCAAAGTCATTGAGGAAGATGCCTAGGACGATTAAGAGAAGGCAAAGGCTAATCAAGACATTTTTAAGACAAATGTACGGTCTTTTCCTAAGAGCGTGTAAAATATTTGACGATCTAATATCGATTGCTAGGTTACCTCAAAGAAATGTATACAGGGGGAAAAGAAGAGAAAGCTTTCTGGGCGGGGGAGGCAGAAGGAGGTATAATAAAGGAAGGATTACTAATGTTATCTGTGCGACTAACAAAAAAGTACTGAAATCCGAGGATGATTTGAACCATTATTAATTCAAAAAGAGGACAGTAGTCAACGTCTAGTGTACGAATTCATATAAATTTTAAGTTAGTTGGCTGGCAAGTATTTGAGTAGGAAGTATTTGGATTTGTCGTATTTAGGGGTATTCTAATAAAGTGCCTTTGTCAATTTTAATTTAAGAACGTCTAGTCGTTTCCATTAAATTACATAATGGACAGCAATATTCGAGTAGCAGAAGGATAAAAGTGTGATTATGTCTTAATTCTATCTTTTCCCTGGCTGATCTCGAGAGAAACTGCGACGAGCGTACTTCTCAAACACAGGCTACACTCAGTAATGCTTATAAAACGGGAAGAAACAATAGATGACAGTTAAACTGAAGAGTTGAAACATATTCTGGTGGGTTCAGGGGGAGATGCTACTTCCGGTGGGCGAAAAAAGTAGAAGACACAAAAATTGGATTTTGAGAATGATAATTATCGTATAAGGGAACCCTTTATGGGAAAATAGACGAAACGGTTTTGCAAAACTGGTTATAATTCGATTGAGCCCTATTGTTTGGTGAGTCTGGAAAGCTGCGAATTTAGGAAGAATACTAGCCACCTTATAGTCATGGATCATAGACGCCAGTATCTCAACAGGTTTTCTTACTCGAATGCCTTTTTTAACTTGAGAGTTTGGGTTAGAAACAGACGAACAATACCCTGTAGTATTATTTGACTTCTTTGATTGCAACGCTAGGTCAAATGATTGGCATATGATAGGGGCGATACGGATTCGACCCCAATCCGCGACCTAAATCGCTATTTTGTGCCTTGGATTTCGACTATGTCTTTAAGATTGGCCGCCAATCGTCACTGTTACACTCAGGCAATCTGACAAAACTGGAATAATCTTTATAATGACTGTCGCTTCTTGAAGACGTTTCAAAGTGACAGGTTTCACCTGAATCAACAAAAGTTCGATCATATATTTGCACTTGCAATCGGAAAAGATGCTCTGGGTTACATTTCTAGGGGAACGACCCTAGGACCATGGAGCAAAGATCAATTTGAATAAATTACAATACCCAGTTCCAGTAGGGTTCCCTTCGTCCTCAACAAATAAATCTACCCTTTCTGAGTCAGGCCCAAATGAGTTCGGTTTGGAGTATGGAAAATATCCCCTCACCTTCATTTGTTTTTGAAATGGCTATGCACATATATCACATGTCTTTGCCGTGAGTACTTACATAAGTAACTGTTTTCTTTTCTGTTACATAGTGCAGTGTAGGACAGGCTCGAGTGTCTGCCATCTGCGATTTCTCAGAAGCTCGTGTCAAGTTAGTAAATGTGGGGGCGTATCAAATCTAAATAATACCACCATTTTCTTGAAAGAAAATTCTGCTAGGTTTCCAGTTATGAATTATCTGAAAGCCATCATAGAGAGACCAAGCACAATTTGAATATTTCTCCTATAGCCTCAGCTCACACATGAGATCGCTGCTCACAGCCTGGCGTCCTTGTTCAAAACCCGCTTGCGTCAAAGTCATTCGCCTTCGCGGTGGGTAGTTTCAGAAGCGCTGATCTGCAACTCTTCTATTGACTTCAATTCAGACGCACTTGCGTCCACAGAGTCGCAGCTGTCTGTGCGCCAGCAACGTTAGACGCAGGGACACCACATTCTCGATACGTGCACCAATCCAATTGGGCAACACCTATATTCGACACACAAACCTGCAAAGTCATCTGCCACCACTGTCTCACAGGCTCTCAAACATGACCAGACGCAGCAACCCTGGCAGGATGAAGTAGCAGGTGTTTCTGCAGATTCTAAAAGTCTAACTGAATACCTAGGATTCTTTCTTAGGTTCACATAGCCCAGGTTCAGAAGAAGATGCGATCACTGAACTCAACTCCTTCCTGATACTC
>CACRXP010000275.1:49637-64086 GCA_902702965.1 Spirometra erinaceieuropaei | reverse complement strand
TGATTAATTTCTGAAATTATTCACCTGATTATTCTCTGGAGTTCATATACCGGAAACCGCTAGAGAACGCTGGGGGTCCCACTGAAGAGCCGAACCCCTCGCAGCTGTGTCACGCAGCGGCAGAATATCGGCGAAACACGTGTCTGGGCTTTTAGCAAGTATCTAGGTCGGGAGTACGGTATACTACCATTACCATATGGAATTCATACTACTCGTAGTACTACTTGTTTGTAGAATGGGCATTACGTGGTTATTCCACAGTAGTTGATTGTCTTCGACTCAAATGTTCATTGAAATTTCGGTTCTGACCCTAAAAAGTCATGTCCCGGAGATTTAACTCCAAGTTCTGCACTGATTAATTTCCGAAATTATTCACCTGATTATTCTCTGGAGTTCATATACCGGAAACCGCTAGAGAACGCTGGGGGTCCCACTGAAGAGCCGAACCCCTCGCAGCTGTGTCACGCAGCGGCAGAATATCGGCGAAACACGTGTCTGGGCTTTTAGCAAGTATCTAGGTCGGGAGTACGGTATACTACCATTACCATATGGAATTCATACTACTCGTAGTACTACTTGTTTGTAGAATGGGCATTACGTGGTTATTCCACAGTAGTTGATTGTCTTCGACTCAAATGTTCATTGAAATTTCGGTTCTGACCCTAAAAAGTCATGTCCCGGAGATTTAACTCCAAGTTCTGCACTGATTAATTTCTGAAATTATTCACCTGATATATATATATATA
Organism: Spirometra erinaceieuropaei; assembly: GCA_902702965.1. Lineage (NCBI taxonomy): Eukaryota > Metazoa > Platyhelminthes > Cestoda > Diphyllobothriidea > Diphyllobothriidae > Spirometra > Spirometra erinaceieuropaei. The sequence goes on along the minus strand of CACRXP010000275.1, from coordinate 63,340 downwards.
TATATATATGTGCAAAAAAGAAGGCTCTTCGGAAAATCGAGTTGTACTCGTAAATTTTCAAGTCAGTGACACCGACCCGTCGCCAGACGAAATGAACAGAGGGGAAAGTGAAATCGGCAGACTAGGTCGGCTGGCGCGACAGGACAGACAACGACAAACAGACAGCTGATGCGTGAGAGGGTGGCACTGAGTTATGGTAGGCTGTGGGGCAGGGGGAGGGAAGGAAGAACCGTTAGGGCTCCATGTGTTAGAGATGGAGAAATCGCGGGGGGATTGCGGATCAGTGGGAATGCGGGCGGCTGGTAACTGATGCGGGATGAGGTCAGGGGGCAATGCGCCGGCGTTGGAGGTGTTAGGGGTTTTCGGTTGTTGTTCACCGTGTCGCAAGGGGGGGGGCGGAAAGACGAAACAGCATGCGTCTATGTGGCCGAGTGGGAGTTTGCAGTTGTTAGGGTGTGGGAACAAGACAGTGAGCGTGTACGTAAGCCCTCGCAGTGAACGTCTAGATCGACGTGGCGGTTGATGCTAGTCGTGCCAGAATGCCAACCTTCCCACGCATCAGCTGTCTGTTTTTCGTTGTCTGTCCTGTCGCGCCAGCTGACCTAGTCTGCCGATTTCACTTTCCCCTCTGTTCCTTTCGTCTGACGACGGGTCGGTGTCACTGACTTGAAAATTTACGAGTACAACTCGATTTTCCGAAGAGCCTTCTTTATTTCATGATATCACCTCGGAATGCAACCCACATTAGTTATTCCTATATATATATAGCACGGTATAATACGCTTGTCATATATACATATATGGGTATATCGATTGACAGAAGTTACTATATCGACTGAAGGTAACTGTTCTATGAGCTACGAGACAGATATTGGGCGGAACTCACTTTAAAGTGGGAAAAAATAGAAGACTATTTTATCACTCTTAGCCAGCGGGCATTTACGATCAAGCACTCCGACTCCGTGAAAATAAACTTGAGACAACATTTTATGTGTATGACCAAGAATTGAACGCTTGTTCTTGTTATTCCCGTCAAAATGTCCCTCAAGTTTAAATCGTGACTCTGACTCCACTCCTACTTAAAAACTACCCTCCCTGAATCGGGGCAGTTTAAACTGAAAGCAGATAAGCTTGAGGGAGACCGAACTTCCATCCGAAATTTTGGTGGCACCATCAGTTGTAGCTTCTGCCAATGCTGCTCTGCACACAATCTCGACATCGAGTGGAGCGTTAATGACCAAACGATTTTCACTGCACTCCGTGAACTATCTACCTGCAATCTAATAGACTACTAATCAAATTAATTATTCTGACAATTTTCAAGCACTACGCCGCCGATTAGTGGAAAACCTACTCAAGCATGTCATTTCAGTTGATGTCGTTTTCGATCCAGAAGGAAGAAATAGCAGGTAAAATGCTGTGTTATTGGCTTTTTTATTTCAAAATGAACAGAATTTTTCTGACACCGGTTAGAAACGCCTTCGAAACTCATATTTTTAAACCGCCGAAAATGGAGGGTTTTGGATGCACTTATGATGCTGCTGGAAATGATGGTAGACCAGCGTAAAGTTTGCCAAAGGGAGGCATTTAGGACAGAATCCAGGTTCACATCGGAAATAGACTGTCGTCTTCCGAAAAGATTTTCCAGACCGGATGTGAGAGGTCGCTTGACAGCGATGGGTCAAACTTCTTTAACGCATGAATTTCCTTTTTACCTTTCAGAATAATAAAAAGAAAGGGTAGCTGAAGTTTTCCTGGAGGCTGCATAAAAATGTAGGCCTTGCTTTAGAATCTGAAGTAGTTAAAGTATTGAATTGCAAAACGTAGGTCACGGTGAAATACGTGGAGACTTTGTGGGGTTTAAAACCTTCTACGGGGATTTAATTACGAATTTGTACCCATAATCTATGACGACACCTGGCCACTACAATAAGAACCACCCCGTTTAGTTCAATGAGAGACCTTGAAAATTGGCTATCAATGATTTATATTGAGTATTACTAATGCAAGCCCGCTTAGGAAACAGAGTCCAGGACTCTTGTATTGTGGGAGGGGTGTTTATATTAGTTTTATTGGGACTTCAGATAGATGCGGCAATTAACGGAATCTGCTGAAGGCGTCGAGAAAACTTGCATTTCTACTATGTGTCCGTTTCACTACTCCAAAGGCTTGAAAGAGACCGCGCAATTTGAAAACTGCGAATGAGGGCGTGTAAACGGGCAAAAAACAGGCAATCTAAGGTCATTGGTTAAAGATGGTCGGTTTAGACCAGCGGCATGCGACAGCAACGTCGGTCGTTACGTCTTAAGCTTGGCCAGTAACGCCGTCCAGATATAACAGGCCTGCCAAAATCTAATAAGTAGGCGTATTTTAGCAATGAAAACATGAGCTTGCAATATCCAATCATTAATGAAATTGAAAAAGAGCCCACCCCCCAGAATCTCTCTTCGAGCATCAGCTTTGCGCCGTCTTTTATCTTTATAAATAAATTCTAAGGCACAATGATCCTCTCAAATTGGCATTGTGATCGCCCTTTGAGTAAAAAATGCGTCACGTAGAGTCCAAGTTCCAGTGGGTAGCAAGTGAGCCGTATGTGAGTTGGGTCCCAAGTTTCAACTAACCACATGACATGACGATCAGGGATTAAGTATGCACTAGGAATACACTCGATATTCGTGATGGTTACAGGCCCCTGCCGCTGTGACCGCTTAATGATGTCGTGGAAATTCCGCACAAAAAGCCTTTTCATCGTCGACTGATTTACGTTGCTAGTCTTGTCGTTCCTCAGCAAGGTTTGTAGTAGTATTACCACGCCATCACTTGCCTGACAGTCGACTAGTGAATTGGAGAGAGAGAGAGAAGGTAGAGTGAGGTCGACAGTAGGAAGTCCATCCTAAAGACTTATTGACACACTGCAGATAGAAACAAATAGATGAGTACCAGGAAGCGGTTCAGAAAAGATATATCCAATTGCTTGAACGAGAGGATTATCGGCCTGATGTTTTGGATCGTCACTCGAGCCCATCACCAGAGACAGTCGCAGAAAAGGGTGGTAGGGCCATAAGGTGCGCCCTATTTATAGGGCGCGGTTACCAGGCCATCACATTGCTACTCTATTTGGCAGTATTTCTGTTCATTGCTCGGGGTTGTAGATAATCCGACAATTGCTTGTAAGTATGTACCCGAGTTGTTAATTGACATGATCTCATCACTTTTATCGATTTTTGGTATGACGATTACCCGGCAATCTTACTTCCTGTTACCGTGACTGCTGGTCGTCCGCACTCTTCCCGCATGGCCAGAAATTTTGCCCTGACGAAGTCGAAGCACAGAATATGGGGGTTTAAAGTCATTGTACTTGTTAACTGAATGCGGGCCGGAGAACCATGACGCAAGCAATACACCGTTCACGCGGTTGTCATCCCTTGCGGAACTTCGGCTTTATCCCGTGGAATGGGCCGCTATCTGGGAGCTAGCACCACTCCTCCTCACTGCATCTGCATGCTCGATCATTCACGGCCACAATAGTCTCCCAGTTTCTTCTACGTACCAGATTCGGTGAACATCTCCAGAGGCTTCTGGCAGTAGCAGTAAGTCTTTAGAGCTCATGACCTGATTGTTGTCTTCGGTCTGTGTGCAAATCCAACTCTGAGTGGTATGAGGAGGCAGTCGACGGCTTTCGAGATGTTCTTCCAGCACGGAAGCGCTTGCCAAAATTAGCACATCCCTCACTTTAACATATCCGACGCCTTTAATCTATAACGGTACGCTAAGAGTAGTAACATGGAAAGTTTTTAACGGACAGGATAGCTCTGTCCTACTCAGAACTGAGAGGCAAACTGTAATGACTTCGTCGTAACGTAACACTCATAGCATCTTTATGCATGCGAAATCCTAGATGACCTCATGAGAACCTGGTACTGGCAGTGGGGACCAGTTCATTAGAGGCATGCGTAGACGAACTGACTGGCCTTATCAGTTACTGAACCTAACTCAACTCTACTTTATCTATGTGTGGAAGCAAATCAAGTGAGGGAGGTAAGAGTGCGCAGACGTTGTGCAGTTCGCTTCATTGTAGGCCTTTTCACTCGCAAGTCACCGACGCTGCGCTCATTCCGTGAGTAGATGGCATTGCCTACGATAGCGGGGCAGTCAGGTAGGATTAATTCCAAAGATGGCGGCTAGAGATTTGCATGGTGATACAGCGAGTTGGCGGAATTTTTGCCCTACCGGAAATCGGAGACTCTGCTTGCTTTATATGCCACGGTCCCAACAGCAATCTCTCTTTCCCCGATGTAAATGAACCCTCAAGTATTAATTGTGGAACAAGCTCCGCAGAGATCCCCAAATTTTTGACTATACTTAACCAAGAAAACCTGTTTCTAATTTGTCTCCCCAGCGCTCAATAAACGGTTAAGAATGCTTCTTCAGTGGGTATTTACCCGTCGGATTTAAGTGACATTTTTCAAATGGCCATAACTATTTAGTCAGATGTGGTTATTTAGCCGCAGTTGAGATAAACGAATCTCAGCCACCTGTAAGACGGGACCGGTGGTAATAGGGGTTTTTACAGGTGGCACCGGGAAACGCGCAGGCGACGAGGTCAAGTAACTGCAAATAAAAAAGTTGTTGGGTATTCGAGGTCGTATTTAGAGTAGTTGGGAAATAGTTGCCTCAATTCCCAACCGTAACCCATAATTTTGACCCTTAACCCTAACCGCTATCATAAACCCTAACCCCATAACCTTGGCCCTTAACCAACCCCTAGTCCTTAATGACAGTTCTAAACCCTAGCCCTGAGACATCCAGCGCGACATTTAGAAGGAGGCGACAGGCGGAATGTCAACAAGGACCACCGGCGTTGGTAGACACGACAACAAAGAAACAAGGCCGCCAACAGAACACACACACCGCAACGCACAGCAACAACACGCCAACTTAACCACACCAACTCAAAATTATTGAGTAGATCAACAATATTGTGCTCATCAGATACGGCTACACAACCACATTTTATCAACTATTTAATTCAGATGGCAGAAGTGATTAATATGAAACACACGTCCATAGTACTTGTCAGCTTAGTTTTTTGTCAGGAGTCTGTCAGGATGCAATAACTGATGACTATGATTTTCTGAAGTCAGTACTCAGAGAGACAGACTTGGTGACTCCAGCGTGATTCGAGCATCTAAGCGTATGACTGAGGCATAAGCAGTTCCAGCAACGTGTGAAAATGTCTTTTGAATAAGTCGCTAGTAAGAATGTTGTCGTGTCTCTTAGAAGAAATAAAGACCAGTGTCATAAAATATGCCGTTTGTTAAGAAATTCGGTCCTTAACTTTGAATCTCGGAGGCAGGAATTTTAATTTTTGCATAATCTGCTATAACATTTCTTCGTTGAAATTGTCGTGGCGTTTTAAGTTATCCAAACGTTTTGCAAATTTCATGCAAGGAGTTTATTTGAAGCAAACGTCTGGTGATTACGGGAGACTGCAATAAATATGTTGACGACAATGGGCAAGCAAAAAACATAATCGATCTAAAAGCGAATTTACAACTAAAGATGCAACAACATTAGTACCCTTAAGGTTTTCTAGTTTCAATCGCCTCCATTTTCGATAAGAGAACTACTATCCGTTAAAGACGAAATGTCATAAAAAATATTGAGAAAATGAAACTGTTTTTAATTAAGCATATGAACTGCAAGTAAATTTATATCATCCACGAAATCCTCTCAAAACATTCCCAAATAAACAAGTGGTAATTTCATTCCAAATGGTAGACAGGGACGGCCAAAACGTTTTTAATCGCATCCCAACATCCAACTTGATCTGACATAACTTGCGGCTCTACTCCGCGTCATTCAGACATGCAACAGCGCCCACGTAGTTTCTTTTAACTTGAATTTGTAATCTAAATGTCTCTCTCTTTAGGGGCATTCATTATCCAGGCCCGGAGGAAATCCTATATCTACTGCTGCAAATAAACTCTGTTTACAATGAGTCTTCAATATGGTAGAGGGAGCTCATCGATAGCGCTACGAAACTTACACATCTCGAGCCCCACCAGCAGCCGCGCAATGCCAAGTAATATAGGCAGAAACGCATTACCGACAAAGACAAGGGGGATTAGAACGACCAGTTCTGGCTTATTAGCAGTCTTCAGACAACCATACCCAACCCTGAATTGTGCAACACCTGGAGTTGGATTCCGCGACCTGTTGGTTAGAGGTCCAACATCCCCAACCACTAAGCCACGGACTCGTTGCCCTTTCGGCTGCGATCGGATATACGCAATGGCAAAGGGGGATTTCTAACCCAACTGGTTGTGGGATAGAGACTCGGGTTTTCCACTCCTCGGGGTTGGGTGCGGCTGCCTGACGAGGCTTAAAGTGGCCATCTCAGTCCCCCTTGTCTTTTTCGGTAATGACATACTGCCTATACATGTATATATATATATATATATATATATACATATGTCAAAGAAAAATGGGTCCTTTGGGAAAATGAACAAACTCTGAACCGTTAGAGTCTGTCGGTAATCCTATTCCGTTTACAACACTTTATATTTCATACGTTCATGAATTTGATTGGATCCAAGCGTTAGCCTCGTCGCTAACGAAAGCAACGACATGATACTCTGCCAAATGAATGTTCACCAACCTTGGGCTTGCCTAGCGCGTTTCCTGTGAATTTCAGCCGCTACAGAAACCAGCATCTTCGCACTGCGTGTGGTTTGCGCCAGGAAGGTCAGGGACGGCTTTTCGTCCGGCTGAGGTTTCTAAACAGCGAAGGTCCGTAGTTATGCGGGTCTGATGACCTGCACTGAGTTATTACGTAATTCAAGAAAATATTTAGCCGAATTTCAATTTTGTGACTAAGTAAAACTATACAGGGATTGCCTGCAACTCCGCATTCTCAAACATAGATAGTATTAATGTACCAGAACCAGAAGGGTTTTCGATACGCAGTCAGATACGTAAAGTAGTTGGAATAATTTTGTTACAAGATTTGAAGTTCAAGACAAATAAGCATTTAGTCTAACAAGAAAAAACCCTTCGCATACTTTTTCTGAGCATACGAACTGAGTTAAACTCGGGTCTGTTGGAAAGCATAAAAGTATTTAATAAATGCCTTCACCGTTATGGAATCGTGCTCTTCAGTTACAGTCGAAAGAAGAAGAAGAGTCGCTCAGCGAGAGAGGTTTATTTGCAATCTGACGGTTCGATCATTGGTTCCATTTAGTCATCTTCAGAGGGTTTGGGATTTTTCACACTATTCGTAGTATATGATGCAAATGTTGCCAGTTACGGGCTGTGGAGCTGCATCTGCCTCTCGTTCCCCTGCGTCACTCCGACATCATTGATCGCGACGGTAATTTGCGGCCTCAGTTGTTTCACGCAATTAATGGCTATGCCCACACGTGTCCTCAATAAAACAATTTTGTTACATAAGGAAGAGCCGGTGTAACCTGACCCATAGTCCCACCTGAGACCAAGCTAGTCCGTCAGTTGACAACATTCTGGCCGACTACCCTCAACTTGTCAGAGCAGTTTCAAGGTTCATCTGGGCGATTATGATGAGGAACTTGGCGTCGAACCCCTGACGGAATCGACCTCGCTCTCCCTTCACTCCCCTGCGCACATGCGTCCCCTTGTCAAAGCGATCGTAAATCAAACTGAACATAGCGGCTATCGCTACACAGACTCTGTGCATAACCAGTGCCACACTGGGCTTCAGAGGTCACAGAAGTGAGTGGTGGCAAGAAGACCACCCTAAGAAGCAGCCATTCTAGTCAGACTCTCGTCCCAAAGGAGAAACGACTTATCCCACTAGCCAACAACACACCGTATCAATACTTTTGTGACTTTCTGATAGATTGAAGTGTCTTGGATCTATTAGAGGGAGTGATACGCGGGCTCATTATTAGGAAGGAGTAGTCAGAACTCCCCCATGCTGTCTCATCTCTCTTCCATGTGTCAGAAGATACTACCTCAGCTGACTGGTGGGGAAGATTGGTCTGAGGGACTGACACGACGCGAGAATCTTCGTCTACTTGTGGTGAAAACTGACTGCTCCTATACTTCACATTATCAGATCTCACAAAAAGTAGTACAAACACAACGCTCGCGTAAGTCAGATGGGCACATTCCGACTTACGATAATTCGGCCGTTAAACTAACGCCAGCAATGTCCGCGAGATAATATGTTTTCGCGATAACTAACGCGTAAACGCGCGTAGCCAAAATACTATTGTATTATATAAGAGTATTTGTATAGTAGGTTGGCTAACTCATGAAATGTCAACCGAAATTTTGGCATGCGTCTTCGTTTCGAAAAGATTAATTAAACAGGGTTGTAAAACTAACCATCATGCAGCGTAAGCCTATAATAATTCGGTTTCTGAAGGATATTGACCTTTGAATGAACTTCTTTGAGGCCGCATACGATACACACACTGCAAAAAATGACTACTTATATGGGACTCATTTTTCTCATTGATTTTCGATGCCCTTAAAAGTGCAAATAAATTTCATGGAAAACATGTTTAAAATATTTATTCATTTACTCACTCAACAGACAATGAGGTCTTTTTTCAATATTATACTCACAGAAACGGTATTATTCAATTTCTTATTGTGAACTTTTTTTAAAACCGTGCAATGACCGGTCATAAAACACCCTGTCTCCTCATTAACTAACTTTGCTCATAAAGTTTACAATAGGGTTCAAATCCACTAGTAAATTTCATGAACCCCATACACTCCCCTCCTAATACCGTAGATGAATGCAATGTTTTCTGCTCACGGAAAATACATAGCTTGTAGTTTGGAAACCCTGAATGCAAGTTTAACGGCAGTTCGAGTTCAAAATTTTTCGGGAATTAGAAAAGTTTGGTAAAACTGAGTTATACTCCTCCTTCGAGTATAAAACTTACAGATGACGTTATTTCCTACTGAATGAGTAAAAAAACAAATATTTTTATGCATCTTTTCCATGAAATATAATTCCACTTCTAAAGGCATCGAAAATCAATGAGAAAAATGCAGATCATATAAGTAGTCATTTTTTGCAGAGTCTGATTATTGCATGCGGCCGGAAAGAAGTTCATTCGAACGCCAGCATCCTTCGGTAAGGGAATTATTATAAAATTACATTGCATGATGAAAAGTTTTACAATCCTATTTAATGAATCTTCTCGAAACGAAACCGCATTTCGGAATAATAACTGAACTCCCAGGAGTTAGCCAACCTACTGTATGTGCATGTGCTACGCGGTTGGGTAGGGAAATGCCTGTTGATGCGTGAACTATGCGTACTGGTGACATTCCCGTTTCGTGGGTGCAAAATGTTAAAGTAGAGGGAAACTGAGACTGGGGCGCGAAGGTTGTCTTGAATGATTAGGCTGGCGGCGTTTTTTGTGTTAGAGATGGGCTTGTCATAATGACATCGCTGTGTATCCGAAAGTTTCTTAGAAGCCCTGAATGAAAGATAACCGTATGGGCAGGTTATCAGGGACGTTGGTACATGACATTGCATTCTTGGGTGTCTCGCGTTTCGTCTTGGTCTTCGCTGTGTGGATGACAGTGTTCCGGGTCCGTCGATGTTGAATACGTCTTCGCTAAGTCCCTTGATTGAATTGAAGGAATTTGAGTAAGGTCTTCAGGCAGTTCTTTTTTGTTATGCTCTTGTCGTACTACCTAGCTAGTAGCCATTCCACAGCCTTCCGAGGTCGATTCCCCAAATGATAAGTGGACAGCGATGTGGAAGGGCAGAACATCTATAGCTAAGTTCTAACAGCGAAGATCGAGCGATAAAAGGTACAAAGAGCTTCTTCTAAGGCCGGACTGGATTTGAGCCAATTAGGCCATGCCCTTGAGCTGGTTGCATATCAAATGGACTTCTGACTCGTCTGAGCGGCTGAACATCCCTCCAATCCTGTCGGTGGCTCGCACGATATCCACACGCGCAGGCCGTGTGTGTCGATCGATTGGACGGCGTGTGAGCGCATCGTCACCGTAGACTTACCGGACGTGCAGGCATTCATTAACCATGCTCACAACTTGGTCGTGTAGCCGACATCTCCCCCCCTTCTCCCCCGACAACGCAAAGCATCATTTTTCTGGCTACATTCTCGAACTAAACGTCGCTCATCTTGTGTCGGACTTTCCTGAACGACGCCAAAGTGCAGTCATCTTTTCCAGAATTACCTATTATCGGAAAAATTTCCCGTAATGGACTCGCAAATCGTAATGCTTCTAGTCCATCTGGTCTAAATTTGCCTACAACTTCCGTTGTCTGAAATAAATTTGCTAATTGGTGGTTGAGAACAAGCAATGAAGGCGAAAAAAGGTTTCCGTATTAGATCTTGGTGGAAATAAAATAGCTTTCTACGGGATCTTCAACGTTTTACAACCAAATCAGTCTGCAAACGGTTACCTCAGCACCGATAGTAACAGGACAGCAATGACCCTCTGAGCACTCAGTGAAAGTAGCCTACCGTCTTCTTCGAAACTTCATTTTTCTCCACAGATGGCCCCTTTGGTGCTAGAATCCCAGCCCGTCTGATTTCCTTGTGCGGAGGGGTTTCATAAAGCCCAGATGCGGACTGTGGCCTCCACGGGAGAGTAGGCTTGGTCACTTCCCCAATCGAAGCGAAATTGACAGTCTTTGAGTAGTCCAACAGTTGAGAGTAATTTTTCAGGACGTTTCCCACGTTGAGTGGAAACAGGTGTCCATCCTCCCTCGCGGGCGGAATTTCGTCGCTGCCCGATGCGCCCTCTTCAGCATCGCTCTCAAAATCACTCTCCGAGTAAATGTACGTTTGTACACCAATGCTACGAGTTTCTTTAAGGGCGGATTGTCTGCTGTAATGGTGGAAATCAAGTAAGAGTAGATTAACACTTGCTGTTTCCCTCGCTAGTGTGACAACCCACGGCAACTGTGGGGTTCTCAATAAAGATGCTTTCTAAATCATCTCTTAGTCGACAAATTCGCCATGCACTGGTCGCACTGATCTCTCTAAAGGATGGAGACGTTCCATTCCTCTAGGCGCCCAAACCAGTGTGTCGCAATTACAGCGTAGTCATGAACACTGTGTTGCTCAGACCTTATCCCTATGGTCCACAACAGCATACGGCGACAAGCCATAAGACCAAGCGAAAAGCCGACACAAGCGAACATGCGAGTTACAGGATGAAGTTTATCAGAAGAAGAAGAAGAAGAAGAAGAAGAAGAAGAAGAAGAAGAAGAAGAAGAAGAAGAAGAAGAAGAAGAAGAAGCGATCGCTGGAACAAGGGCCTTATTCGCCTGACGTTTTGGATTCTCACTTGAATCCATTATCAGTGACAGTGGCAGAAAAGGGTGACTCGTGCACAGGAAGCTGCAGTATTTATAGGATGCAGTGGCTATGCTACCGCATACCTATAGCAATTAACCGCGCTCCCCTTCATTAAGAATCGTTGCCCGCTGGTGCGCTAATTGCTTGATGGCCGGCATGCAAGTTGTTATTTGCTGAAATCTCATCACTCGTGTCAGATGCTGGCGTGATGATTGCTCGGCCATCTGGCTCACCGGCTTGAGCGCTCCGCGAGTGGTCAATTACCCTGGCCAGCCTATGCCGCAGCCCGGAATATGGAGTGGGGATGTCGTTGCACTTGTTAATTGACAGAGGTCCCGTGAACCATGACTCAAGCAACTCGCGGCTCACGCGATTATCCCCTCTCGCGAGAATTCCGGCCTCATCTAACTTGAATATTTGGCGGATCTCGTCGAATGGGCTGCGACCTAAGATTTGGCGTCACTTTTCCGTACCGCTGCCGCGTGTTCGACAATTCGCATTCGGAGCAGTCTTCCAGTTTTTCCGACGTAGTCGCTTTGTCCGGAAATACACCAAATCCGGTAAGCGACTCTAGATGTTTCTTGCCGTAGCAGTGGGTCTTTTGGTCTCATCACCTGACGCCTCATGGTGGCCTCTGGTCTGTGTGCAACTCCACTCGCAAGTGGTGCAAGAAGGCGGCTAACGGCCTCGGAGATGTTCTTGATGTCCGGGATCGCTCGCCAGATCGATCGAGCGAAAACATTGCGACAGTTCGACCGTTGTTGCCGACGGTGTCCGCTCCTATGCCTCACAACAGGGCAGTCGTAGAGACGGTGGCGTGCGCATAAATTATTGTAAGGTGATAGTGAACTTGCGCCGCGTTTGTCGCACCCTTTCCTGCCTCACCCTCCACAGCCCGCTGTCAAGATGGAGTCAAGAAGAACGGAGGCGCGATCGGACTTAGGTGGTTGGCGCGGGGCGAGCCTGTACCCGGACGTGCTACCTGGCCCCATGCCAGTCTGGCCACTGTGCTGGTCCAGCGTAACGCCCGCGTTGTCTGCTATGGGGGGGCCGTCCCGGAAGGATGTGCAGTGGTAAACTAATGGCAATAGTCCTTTTGTGTATATATATATATATATATATATATATATATATATATATCTTGTGTTCTCAAAACGGGGACGCCGCAGATGTGTTGGACCAACAGGGGCTAGATCATAATCCAGTAGGTGTGGTCGGAAATGCGCACTCAAAACAAATGCCAACACTTTCGGTGTAATGGCAGGTCCAGTTTACGGTTTGTTCCGCGCTCTTTGGGACCCATGCCACCCATCTCTATTTTTGTTTTGTGAAATCCTGTTCAATGACTGTTATGAACAAAGTGGGTATGGTTGCACGCATAGGTGCGGGTTTACGCTGTGCCAGCCGCTTGAAACCTCTCGTACCTCCGGTTTCCTAACTCCGTCTTGACGCTTGGCCCGTGTGGTGGAGGTGGGAGCATGATAGATTCGTCGCAAGCATTCTGTCACAATAGAATAATTTGCGTGCAAATCACCACCCGTGTTATTGAGCAAATGGTAGACATCGAGGAAATTGACGTTCGAACTGTCCTATGTGTGTGTGTCCTCCAAACGGGCCACGTGTTAGATGCGCTGGACCAACACGTGGGCCGCATCGGAGTCTGGCAGGCGCTATCTGCGCGCAATAGCGAATGCCAACATCTAGGGGGTGCGCTGGCAGTCCCTGTTGTCGACAGCCGTCGCACAACTGCGACCACTGCCACGCCCTCCATTGTTGTGGTGGTAAAAATCCTGGTCATTTGTGTGTGAACCAGGGGTGCGGAGTGGAGCGCCAAGGCGAGGATCTGTCCAAGCCATCCGACTGCGGCCTCCCACGTGACCGGTCTTGTTGACCCTGTCCTGACATCGGGCTCAGGCGAAGGAGGAAGAGAGAGTACAGGTAGATGCTACGCAAGTCGACTGGCACTATAAATCCCTGCGTAAGTCATCGTCCCTGCTCCCACAATGCAGTCTGTGGACATCATCGAAATCGATGGTCGAACTATCATGTGTGTATATGTGTGTGACCAGGTGTTAGATGCACTGGACCAACACGGGGAGCATACTGGATTCTGGCAGGCGTTATCGGACCAGCGCACAATAGCAAATGTCAACAATTCAAGGTTCGGTGGAGGACCCGGTTGCCGGCAGATGTCGCGCACAATGGGTCCCCTGCCGCCCTCTATTGTTGTTGTTGGTCAAATACCCGGTCATTTTCCGTGTGAACCAGGGGGATGTGGAGTGGAGGGCTAAGGTGCTGGCTCGACCGTGCCATCCACCTGCCACATTCCCCGCCGCTGATCTTGACTCTGTCTTGGCACCGAGT
>CACRXP010000275.1:13189-45074 GCA_902702965.1 Spirometra erinaceieuropaei | reverse complement strand
TCGTGACCATTTATTTTGAAGTCTGACGCCTATAACCACTGTGCCACGGGCCCGTTGTCCTGTCACTTTCGATCGGGAACATCAATGGTGGAAGGGGGGGTTCACCGGTCGTACAGGCCGATCGATGAGCGTCCTTCTACCATGAAAGGATGGTCGTTTTACTGAATAAAGTTATGCAAAGACGAATGTGCGCTTATCAAATGAGGGTTTGAATTTACTTTGGGTGACCGAAGTTGGCGAGATATCGATTTACTCCTCTGGCGAAACCCCATATGCGCGTGTACCCGTCCGAAGATGCTGTTGCGATGAAGAGTTCGTCAAATCGAACGGCATTTATCCTAGCAGAGTGCGCTGTCAAAGTCTAGTGTAGAAACAGACAAAATTGGCAAAATGAGGCAAATCCTAAACTATAGTGACTTTCAAAAGACGAGGTGGTGATCATACGTACGGTACGTGGCCTATCTCATAAAACCTGATGACGGGAACTGATGCGAGAATTTCTGGACGTCTTTAACGTTGCGCATTTTGTTTGTTTATCCAATTCATTCAATGAACTGTCTTTTTCTTGTACAGAAATTGTGTTTACGTAATTATATCAGGCAAGATATTAATAAATGGACGTGCAATTTCGTGCAGATTCATCTGTTAATACAGTTGAAAATTAGTAGTATTTTATACGAGCATGAAAAAAACGCACAAGTGTCAAATTTTTTGGCCTCACTGTTCAAAAATGTAAAGTGTGCAGAGATTCGTCAACGGAATGCAGTATTAAACCACTTTTTAAAGAGGTTACCTATAAGGAATTGCCGACTTATTTGTTGCTGACTTTCGTAGTGGTCAACCATTTTTTCGAAAATGAAGTTTGATGTTTGAATGAGTTCCGCATGTATTCAAACGACGTTCTTTGTGAAAAAAAGTTCCCAAACATTCGCTTATTCAGTGAATGCCTTCAGGAATTATGTTATTTTGAAGTTTCTAACACACGTATAATTCAGACTCTGTCTTTATGGACAATCGAGTGACAACACTGAAAATCAAGAAGTATTCAGCAAGATTTCAAGGCCAATTTGAAACTCAGCGTAGACCAAAACGAACAGACAGTGTAAATTAATTTAACGGAAGAAACGTTCTCTCTGTAAAAACAAAATGGTATGTTTACGATCACGCTTGTCAGTTTTATTTAAATTTAGTAGGCATCGATCGGCCTGGCAGCATGTCGCCTTATGAAAACGTTTGTCCCTAGGAAGTTTCTACTAGTGAAATCAAGCAAAATTCGATTTCTCATGTTAAACTCCGTCTCATTTAACTACATCGAGTAAAAAATACCATGAATCCCTGGAAAACTGTTTTTGAATCTATACTCAGAATGTAGGCTGTTGACAAACCGCCATATATGAAATCACCCTAATTTTCAAAGAACATTTTGATGTAGATTTCACAGAAACACCACCATTTAACGTTTTTATTTGTACTTTCATATTAACTACGTTTTTAGTATGAGGACACATTCTTTGCGTTTAAAAACGAGGTTTACTGAATCTCAGTCATTTCTGCCGTTTTCGGGATATTGCGCTTTTCTAAAAATCGTCATTTCTAAACAACGCAACACTGCCTTTATTATTTCTTTTGTTTTTAATTCTTTCAAACTTGTAATCAACTAACACAGACATTGGACTCATGAAATGGTGTCGGTATGCGAGTGATTTGCAATCATTCGTAAGTTTCGATTATCTTCATGAGTCAGGTCACGCACTGTAGCTTTCGACAAACTCTCCACGGTCTAGTAAGATTGTATGGGAAGGGGATAGAAGAAAATGCATGTCAGTGATAAGAGAAATCGATTAAAGTTCGTCTTAGAATTCAGGCCACTAGGTTGAAGGTGTAGCGATAAGATAAACTCTCTGACCTCTACTAGCGAAACGAAATCTACTAAAGACGCGCATATGCTTTTGGCCAACAACAGTACTGGCTGTACGTGAATAGTCCAAAATGTGTGTGCTACTGATTGCCTATCGGTAGTTCGTGACTATTGTGCAGTTATTTCGCTGGAACTTATGGATGTTTGTTCAGTAATTCGTTTTAATTGTCGGCGATCGTTTCTACTTCATGTCAACTAGTTCCTGGAACTCGCATCTTAACTTGTATCGGTGAACCATCTCTTTCATTCGACCCCAAACTTTGTCCATACTCAACCCATAAAACGAAGTACATTTCTCGTCTGCTTAAAATCACCATGTTAGATAATTAGTTGGAGATCAGGCGGTTGGCTAGGCACCGAGAATAGGGTGAAGTTCCAGGCGAGAGCCAGATGAGTGCTCTGACCTAATAAGGTAGACGATTAACTATGTCAATGTAGTCGGCCGAGTTTGTGAACACAAGGTCAAGTCAATCCATCTGCTGGCCTTCGCGAACTCTAGTGGAAAACGTGAAATGAGGAGCGAATGCCAGCAGTACGCGGAAACTGCTGGTTGAGTGCTGATTCAGAGCAGTCGGCATTCGCCGGGTTGGAATCCGCCGTCAACCTGTCAATCTGGTTTAGTTATTAGGACAACGTCTGATTAGAGGTCACGGATACGGATTCGGAGTCTGTCCACTTTACACAGTACACTTTGCGCGTTAGTATACATGAATGTGGATTTAGAGTGCATTAGAGATCCATTTACAACCTTGACACCCTCTACTAGTGCAGATGTGTGGTCATTCAAACGGGTTCGGTTCTGTGGGGGACTGCGCAGGGCTCTGTACGCCGGCGCCAGATCGATAAATCGATCGGCTAAGTTCTCATCTGAGGTCCAGGCTTCAATCAATTCCCGGCCTGTTTTTTTCTGGCGTGGGCGGCTATTTTGGTGGCTGCGAAGTTAAACTCAAGACTTATTTCGTCGGTGTGCGCGGCCACTTGTGATAATGTGTCGCCTCGTCGCCTCTGACGATGGACTCCTGCATGAGTTCGAGGACTCATGACAATTAACAAAATGTCCCGGTTCTCAACCTCTCTCCTTCCCGACTTAAGATTAGTTTCGCCCGTTCATTGCTGTTCAGGAGCTTTTTAGAGGTCGTGGTCGTGTCTGAGGAGTGACGTTTGAACGGTTTCCAACATGATAGTCCTTTAGAATGGCCATTTCATTCAATAACTGAAGCATTTCGTTGAAGAGTTCCTAAAATCGCGTTAAGTCCGCAGCGATTCGTTCCTCTGAGGTGTAGGTTTGGGACTCGGCTAAGTCCTGAATCATGATGCAGTGGCCCTTGCCGGACATTCCTCTCTTTTCTACTGACTGGTGATGGCTGATAGGGTGATGGCCGTGCTGTCGGTGAATTTTTTCCTGTGCAGTTTATCCTTAATTACTGCTGCGAAATCACGGATGTTTATGCATTGCGACCGATCTTTAGTGCCTCCATCCACAGGGCTCTGTACAGTAATTGAACTTGCCGACACTGAGGCTTCCCAAATTCGGGTTAATACGGGAATTTGTAACGGTAGATAGTTTCATCTTGGGTCCACTGCTATGTTGGCATCCCCCCTAACCTAGGCTTTAAAATGCGAAAACTGTTCAGGGTCTGTTTTTGTCAGGCACTTTCTGTCGCATTCTTTTACATTCTTTGGTAACGGTGGGGTGTAGAACCCTCAAGTAGATGGCCACTCCAAAAATATACCATAAACTTCACTGGCTATAAACACCACTTATTATTCTCCTTTCGCATTCTTTGAAATCTCCTTCTCTTTCTGACTAAATGTAAACTTCCCAGCGGTGCTTTATTCAGAGCTGGTTATTTTTGAAAATTTTTTTTGTCTACTTTTTAATTATCGCACCCACTTTCTCTGCCAAGAGACAGCTTACGATAAGAATTTCGCGCAAAAATTTAACTATTTTCTGGGTCTGCTTGCCTTCCGTCCTGTGTGCTGCCCCACCCGTAAAACCACCATTCAACACATGACGCGTTCCACAGGCTAACTCAAGTTATTTGGAGGTACTTGGCCCTATCTTTGCCCACTTTTTGTCGGTACATCTTCGTGACTTTAATTTTGTGGTTGCAAATGCACTTCTGTCGAGTCTGGCATCTTCCTCTGGAGATCCTGGCGAACCTCCCCTCCATCCTGTGGACCTTCAAGTCGCCTTTTTTCTATTCTTTTGTACTTTGAGAAACTCCACCAGACAGCTGTGTACTGGTGTCTTACACATTGCATACTTCCTTCCTGGGGATTCCATGTGCAGAGTGACTATTACTCTACTCCATTTGGTCCTGTTGATAAACTCATTCATAATTCTAACTTATAACTACTTCATTTTGGAAGCAAGCATCCTACAATCATTACTTAAATGTTCTACATAATTCAATCGAGGAAAAAATAGATGGGTTTTAAGAGGTCTACACAACTGGCTGGTTTTAATCAGGTGCCCGGCTCGAGTCCGGGACACGCGTCAATTTGCAGTTTCGATCGTAGACTCCGACATTTGGCACGACTTTTCCATATCCACAAGAAGGAACTTTCCGGTAAAAAAAAAGATTGCTTTATGTATGATGTGGAGAGGCCTTCACTTATGTCCCGTCTGTAGAAAGTTATTTCGTATGTTGAATACACTCGTCTTGTCCATAAACAAGAAACTCCGAAGGGTATTTCAAGTAGAACCTTTTGACCCAATGCATCTTACTTCAAAAATGTTGATTTTGCTTGTATTAAGCCTCGTATTTTTCAAAAAATGCTACAACAATGAACTTTTACACTTTCATTTGCGAAAACCCCAAAAAGACAAGAACTACCACCTAATTAGTGAGTTCTCCCGGAATGACATATTTTCAGAGGGCTGGAGACGTTAACAATAGAAAGACAACACATATTGAGAGTATGCTCCGTGTACACAGGTATTGCGAAATTCAGACCATGATTTATGGGTTCAGATGCATATCATAATTCACGGTTAGACAGAACTGACTTCCGCATCTTACTTTTCACGCCAGTTAACATTCAGATCGTTAGAAACGTCGCACATAGCCAAATAAAAATAAACTTTAGGAGTAATGATTACGTTGCCGCTCCTTCCACCTCAAGTACCGAAAACGAAAATTAGCTCGGTTTCTAAAGGTCAAATCGTGTTCCTGGCTATTTCACTTTTAGCAGCTTAAGCGATGACTACTACAGGCTGGTAATCGGCTCGCGCCGCCGGGACATCCTGTGGAAGTACTCCAAGAACCCGCAGAATGTTCGCAAACACACACACCACACAGAATAAACACTCACCTTCATTATTTGTCCTATGCCTGATCGCCATAGCAAATGCCAAATTGTTAGCTGGCCGGTCAGTTCTCCCGTCACGCAGATACCGCCCGAAAGACAGACGGCCGTTACTGGGGTTGCGTGTTCTAGGGTCATGCTGGCATCTTTGCAGTCCGTTTTCCAAACTTCCAACAAAAAAACAAAATCAGACATGTCGACGGAGTTGACTTGACAAAGAACTACTCAGAAAGACCTTGACTAGCAACCTGAATCCACCTGATCTCTTTCTATATAGTTGCGGTTCATTCGTCGACTTGAATAAAGCCAGTCTGTCCTTCTCCCCATCGAGGTTTGTCTGATTAATATGAGCATTGGATTATAGTTGGGAGTATTATGTGTCAACCTCACCCTTTTTTATCGACAGCGGTTGTTGTGCAACAACCTGAGGAAGGCATCTCCACAAATATTCACTGAAATTTCTGTGCCTCCGATGACAGGTTTTCACGGTTGTTCAGCATGCGAGGGTGGGGTTTTTGACCCGGTTAGCCTTTTCGCTGGAAGGGAATTTTTTCTACTTAGCTAGCGCCTCAGGCTCAGGATACTCAGCAGGTAGTAAGGATGGCTAATTGCCAATCCCTAGAAGACATGGGGAAGTCCTTTCCGGTCGTCTTCAATCAGACAGGCCCCAAATTGATGCAGGGGGGAGTTTGGACTTTAAACTCAGAACCAACTCGGCATTAGGACAGATGCGCCCGGAAGTCAAGCCTGTTCAGTGGTCTTAATCCGTTGGGAAGAGAGGGGGGAGGTGGGTACAACGGAGACAAGTCACCCTCCCTGTGCTCACCATACTCTGGGTCAGAGGGTGATCATCATTAAAAACGATGGTCGAATTGACATAACCCACCGATTTCATGGTGTCCCTTCGGTTGTCAATTTACTGCACGATATGTCTGCTCCAAAATCCCAAGGGCAAAGTCATTTTACCCAATTCACCTGCAGCTACCTGATTCGTGTGGTTAGGTTACTGCGCTGCGTAGTCATGCCGCCTAATTCCATTTATAGGGTCATGGTTGTCTGAATTGTCGAGAGCTACGGTTGATGTCATTGTCTTATTTCTTCGCCATCTGTTTGCATTCCCCACAGATGACTTTGAACGCAGCCTATACATGATAGGAAGGCGTTAAGCCCAAACCCTTGGATTAGAAACTCTACCGGTAAGCTCAATTTAATTTCGAATAAATAAACTCGGTCATATATGGTTATACAGCCCGGCCTGACGTAAATGAACCCAGGCCACCTGTAATACGGGACCAGTGATAGTAGTAATAGTAGTAGTAGTAGTAGTAGTAGTAGTAGTAGTAGCAGTAGTAGTAGTAGTAATGGTGGTAGTAGTAGGGGTTTTTATAAATGGGGCCGGGAAACGCACAGCCGACGAGGTCAAGTAGTTGTATGCAAAAATAAAAGCTATAGGAATGCGCGGTTGTGTTTTGAATGGGTGAGAAATAGTTGCTTTTACCCCTAAACCCTAATCCCAACCCCAACAGTATCGTGTCCATTAGGTAGGGCTACATAACCACATCTTACCAAAAACTCATCAAAGGACGTTTGCCTGAGTCGTTAGTGTTTTTTCTTCGGGAGGATTACTCTTAGGGGCTTTTATGTGATCTTGCAGTTGAGGATTAACATAATACAAAAACGCGACGGTCTTGGCGACACTTGAACCTACGACAGCAAGAGAAAGATTTGAGTGGCACAGTCAACGCTCAAACCACCTGAGCTGCAAGGAGCCTTGGGTTCAACTTAATTTGGACCAAGCTATCCTCCCAGCAACGTACGGAATCCACCAATTCCGATACAGTTACCATACTACCCTAGCTGGAATTCCTGAAAAATCAGCGAAAAAGTCCATCAGATGACTATCAGGATTAATAAACTGACATAATCACTGACTGCGGCTCCTAGCAAAGAGCTGCAAGTGTTTGGAGAACGGCGGAGATTTCGGACCCATATTTTTGGAAGAGTTACACACATATGCTGCTTCCTCTATAGAGCGTGTTGGGCGCCTCTCCTATTTGCTAAAACATCAGGCTCTGTGTTTTGACGTCTAACAAAATCCGTATTTTGAAGGAAACTAATCCAAATTTTTGTGCATTCTTCAAACTCACAGCTGGGGACGCACAAAGCCTTGAAAAGCGTGGCTGGAAACATGCGCACACACCTCTACTGCAACGTACTCTTGCAAGTGCGGTCTGCACTCCCACTGGCAAACGCCAACACCGTCTCGTTCGCCTTCTGGGCAGTCGAAGTGGGGTCTGTGGGACAAGTCAGGACCTCGCAGCTGGTTTGGTCCACCCAAAGGCACAGTACAGTGTCCTGGTGACCGGAGAAGATGCGGATGTAACGCGAACGACTGGGACTGAAGTCTGGACTCAGGTCCCACAGGCGAATGCCGATGTCGAAACCGGCAGAGAGGAGAAGTCGCTGGGTGGAGAGGAACCAGATTGTCTGCAGGCTGCCCGAATGCCCTCGCAAGGTGATATCGTTCAGGTACCTGGCGAAAAAAGCGTCGAGAAGAGCGGACTTGAGAGGACAGCCCACGTGTCAGAGAGTCTCAAAAACATCTAAATCACAATCTTCCACTTCACAGGTATCCGATTGCCTGAATAACACAGCTGAGTGGGAATTGGCAAGTCACATCAGCAGGTCATGAGTCACTCAGAATCGAGTGGTCTCAGCTCCTGTGTTGTAGGTTAGTTTGAGTGAAGGGGTTTTGCCCATTTCTTCCCACATAGCTTTGAATAGCTTCATCTGGAAACGGGTGCTTTGTTCTGTCGATTTTCACGGACTTTTACGTGAGCTGTTCATCTGAAGGAATAGACGTTATCCAGACACAGGGCCCTTTAAACTGACTGGCGAAATTATATTCAGACTCTGTGGAGAAGACTAGCTTCTCCTTTGACTCCTGGCGGGGAACATCATAAGGACGGTCAGTAAATCTGAAATTCTTCATTGTAGCCTGAAGATTAATGGCCGGAAAAGGAAGGAAATCGTCTGTCAGGGTAACGCCTTCACTTGTGATGGTGAGCACTTATTCCAACTTCCACCGCCTTTGTTTCCTGTCCAGCACCCTGTGCTGACAGCAGCTGATGGTTCCGGGACTTTCGCTCAAGCCGTTGTGAAGTCTCACAGTAAACGTGTCCCGTCAATTCTGCCTCGATGGGGGCCAAATTTGTGCTGAATCTACAGTAGGTGGGCTAACTCATGAAATGTCAGCTGAAATTCCGAAATGCACTTTCGTTTCGAAAAAAATTAATTAAGTAGGGTTGTAAAACTAATCAGCCCGCAATGTAATTCTATGATAATTCAGTTAACCCAGGATGCCGGCTTTCGAACAAACTTCCTTCTGGCTGCATACAAAAACGATACTCTGAAAAAATGACTACTTAAATAGCACGCATTTTTCTCTTTGTCCTTAAATGTCCAATAATTTTTCATGAAAACTAGCATAAAAATATTCATTCTTCAACTCATTCGGTAGAACATTACGTCTTATTTCAATTTTATACTTGAAGGACGGACATAATTTGGTTTCCAAAAAGTTACTAACTGTGAGACTTTTAAATACCGTGAAGTGGCCGTTCATAAAACGTCGTGCCTCTGCATTTATCAAAGTGGCTTGTAAAGTTAACAATATGAATCAAATTCAATATTAAATTTTATGAATCCCATATAGTCTCCTCTTAATACCGTAGAGAAATTTGCGATTTTCCGTACGCGGAAAATGCATGGCTTGTAGTTTGGAAACTCTGAAAGCGAGTGTGTCGGCAGAGCGGGTTCAAAATCATTCAGGAATAAGAAAAGTTTTTGAAAGCCGGATTATACCCTTCCTTTGAGTGTCAGATTGGAAGAAGACGTAATTTTTTACCGAATGAGCGGAAGAATGGATATTTTTATTCATGTTTTCCATGAAATATAATTGGACATTTAGAGGCATCGAAAATCAATGAGAAAAATGCATGCTATATAAGTAGTCATTTTTGGCAGAGTTTTGGTCTTGCATGCAGTCGGAAATAAGTTCATTCAAAAGCCGGAACCCTGAGGTAAATGAATTATGATAGAATTATGCTGCGCGATGGTTAGTCTTACAACCCTACTTGATTAATCTTTTCGAAACGAAAACGCATTTCGGAATTTCGGTTGACATTTCATGAGTTAGCCCACCTGCCGTTACTTACCTCCTTTCACACCTCTCCACCAACGGCAAGAGAGAATCAAGAAGACAGAAGATGGGTACATGTGCTATGACAGAGGTTGACAATCAGTCTGCACGCGTAATACACTACCCGATCCGGAACTTTACATGCGTCAGGCTTTGCTAAGGGAGTCTGGTAACTTACGGAAGGGAGCGACGTCGCAAAAGGCTCACTACCGAGACACAACCATAGTTTGGTCTCCGTTCCAAAAGTGCGCCGATTTATTTCGTCACAACCCCCTCCCCCTCCGGCGCGTTGGGATGCGCTCGACCAACAAGAAGAAACGAACTCCTGGTTCCAGCTGACTGTGGCAATAACGTCGGGCCCACCGCGCAATAAATAAGTTTGCCTGCAACTCCCGTTCTCCATTTTATATCCGGACCGGGGTATAAATCATGTAGCGACGCGGACGCCTCCATCTTCAATGGCATACAAGCCTTGCTGACTTTTAAGTTGGACAAGACCCACTTCAGAGGTCTGAGGACAGTAAAAAAGGGTCTTTCTTCATCAAACCGATCTCCTGGAGAATATTTTTATCAAGTTAAAGACCTTGCGTATTAATTTGGCAGATCTGGTATAACGACATTTCGGTGCTTTTGGTTTCCACTGGAAACAAGACCCTCGACGGTGTTTTACCTAGGAGAAAGTGTTGACGATACATTTCAAATACTCACGAATATGGCAACATTCAGAAGATAAACGTGTGATTAGACAATCCGATTAACAGTAACCAGCGGAAATTTTGTGGAAGCCATGCTCTCTTTGGCCTTGCTACCTGAGAATTATGGCTGGAATGCTGAAGAAAAATAAGACTCCAAAAAAATAAGGCTTCATGGCAGCCTACCTGCCCCCTGCTCGAAACAGTGAGACTGTGGGACAGAAGACAAAACTCTGGAGCGACCACCTTCACCAGCCTGCAGCTCAGCAGGGATGGCAAACGTCCGCAGTGCGCGACATTCGCGTCCGAGTGCCATCGTCCACCAACCGTCAGCAGGCGGATGCTTTAACCGTGCGAACATTCCCACACGAGTACTGAGATGTCATCTGTTTCTTCTTCGAAAAGAAGGGCCACAAGGAGAGCGCATGCTTTTCATAGAGCTACGCCATATGAGCATGGTAATCCTGCTAGTGTTAGTCCAACACACCAAAGCCTGAACCATCTTTAAAACTGCTCCCTTGGAACATATAACCAGCCACTCTGTGCTCTTACGCTGCGTATAGAACGTCCTTTTGACACCTTGACGTCTGTTTTGACCCGGCCTAGTACTCAGCAAACACACAAGCTGGATGCCTGTTCGACTGTCCGCTGTGGTTTCTGAGGAGGGCCCGAGATACATGGCATATGTCGCTCCAAATGATGCAACAGTGGACTCTAGCCTTCGACTTTGCGTAGTGAAATGCATTTCCAGTGACTTATATGCTGTTGTAGACGTCATCAACAAACGACCGGTTATCTGCGGTCTACACAACTACCAAACTATTATAATACGCATATAGTAGTAAATGTATATAGAATACATGCAAAACGGATGTAAAGGTCGGGTAGCTATCACGACGTCCACTAGACTGCCAATCATTTACGCTTATTTAAGGCAAGCCGAGATTGGAGAATCGATGTATACTTCCGGCCAGTTGCTTAATCGTTCAGTTTTATGCCGGCGAGCATATACTCTGCGACATATATGGCAAGCATCCTGCATGCGGATTGTGGGAGCCTTGACTGGAAACAATATATGGTAGTTGTAAACGGCAAAAGCACCGCCTTTGCTTTCTGTCCGACACCCTGTGCTGACGACAGCTGATGGTTCAGGGAGTTTCACTCAAGCGGTTGTGAAGTCTCACAGTAAACGTGTCCCGCCAATTCTGCCGCGTTGACTTTTCCATTGCGGGCCAAATTCGTGCTGACTTCTGTTTTGACCCGACCTAGTGCTCAGCAAACACACGAGCCGGATGCCTGTCCGACTGTTGTCCGAAGCTCCAACGCGACGGAGGAGAAGGGTACGACCAGTCGAGAGGAAAGTAACTGGAACCTGTGAGCAATTTTAACTGGAAAACTCTGTGTATTTATAGTGTCCCGTTCAGACTGGGTAGCATTCTGTCCAGACAGCTTTGAGAAGAAAGTTCTGGAAGAGTCGAAGAACTTATCGCGGACATGGGCCAATCAGGGTCTAATGAAACACTGTGGCCGCAGCCAATGGGAAGACGCTGTCGACTGCGCGTTGCCAAAATGCACGGCCGACGCATACAGATGCTTTCCAGTGAGAGTAACTAACACTTTTCGGGAGTTTGGACATCCCCAACAATACTCAGCAATCTTATCCACCGAGTCCACGTTTCCCCCGTGTGTGAGTTCATTATTTGAAGTCTCAGAAAATATTTCCCAATAAAAGTTGACACACGACTAAATTAGAGCCTGTGCTGTATGTTCTTGACTTATTCCCACCGTCTAGAGTACGATTTGCTCAAAGTAGACATAATCGATAACCGCGATCTTAGAAGATTAAAACTGTTGTCTTCATACCCACGTGACTTTTAAAGGCGAACGTTGAATGCTTCTGTAAGTAAACCGTGGCTGTCATCTAAGGAATGCCGGTTTATTAGGATTTATAAGCTTTCCCAAAACAAAGAAAGCAAAGAAACTTTGGCAAGACAGTCTCTTCAGTGCACAAATTATCTCTTTGGTAACAGCTCCAATGACGCAGTGCTTTCACACATCCATAAATGGCTACTCTATACGGTAATGCTCTAGTAACGCTTAAGCTTGACACGGAGACGATAGTAACCCCTACCAACAAGTTGTTATTACGAACCATTCCGGATTTGCTTCGGACCAATTGCGCGTTTTGCTGTAACAGTGGACACAATGTGTGGGGATGGAGCACGGCGGCAAATACTACTATTAGGCAGTGTATGCTGGCATAATATCAGAATATACCGAGAGGAAGTGGAGTGCGGGCAATAACCTCACGGGATTAGGTTTGACAGTGATCGCAGTCTCCTGGCAACATTCGAATGCCTTGCCAGACGATGACCCCGGGTCATCGTCGTGGTCCGACAGTGAACACCGGAAAATGCCCATGGCGCGCGCTGTGCCATATGCGTCGGCCCCGAGGTCAGCGTCGAGTTCTATGCATTTAGAAAAGCTGCGGTGATGCAGACAGTGTCATCCTTCTCAGGAGGGGCGCCCCTGATTGTGCCGGTTTGGGAGACGGTCGCGTCCGTTTTCGCAACAAAATCTCGCTGTTGCCTCCCACCAGGGGTAGAGGTCGTGTTTTCCTTGTCCATAATTCAACAGATTCCATAAATAAGCCTGGATCCGCTTGCTAGAAAGTATCATTCGGTCATGATGCTCAACGTCTCACCATAATTTACACCCCTTGAACTTCATTTCAGCACAGAAGTCTGTTATTTGGAGTGAGCCCGCTTTATACACCTCAACGCGTAAGTCACAGTTAGGTTAGAGGCACAGCTTAAATTTCTCTTATCTAAACGCACTTTTCACAAAAACTTTCCAAGGCATCGGATTGGAGTGTCAGCCAGCGTTAGCCTGATCTATAGAGCTGCTCTCGCGTTACAGACAGAAAAATGAACGTTTTAGTTGGTCCGTTCCCTTGGCTCAATTTCAGAGTTGGCAGAACAACCACACATTTTTTGCCCCATATGATCAAAGTTGTAGAAAATTACTCCCCCTGCACATATCTTTGGGAACTTAAGTTCCTCCTAAAGATACGGAGTAATACAAATACCTTATAAAGCAACCGTATGCCCTATCGAATACACCTTATGGATTGTTGTTAAACGATCGGCGGTGGGTTTTCTCAAGACAAGGAAAGGAGTCATGAGGGGATTGAACGCTTCCTTTAGTTCCGTAACACTTCTGGACGAGGAAAATTAAATATTTTTGCAGCGTGACGCGGACTGGCTGTTTCTGATGTCCCAGACAACAGAGACTTCCATCGCCATGGCTTCGAGGAAGTATATCATGAGCTAAGCCCACTTTTCACAAACTGACGGTGAAGCCCTGTTTATTATGATTAGGATCAAATAATTCTATTTGTTTCGACTTCTACACTGTCCGCTGTGCTTTTTGAGGAAGACCAGAGAGACACAGCAGATGTCGCTCCAGATGATGAAACAGTGGACTCTAGCCTTCGACTTTGCGTAGTGAAATGCATTTCCAGTGACTTATATGTTGTTGTAGACGTCATCAACAAACGACCGGTTATCTGCGGTCTGCACAATTACCAAACTATTATAATACACATATAGTAGTAAATGTATGCAGAATACATGCAAAACGGACTTAAAGGTTGGGTAGCTATCACGACGTCCACTCGACTGCCAATGCATTACGCTTATTTTATGCTAGCCGAGGTTGGAGAACCGCTGGACACTTGCGGCCAGTTGCTTACTCGTTCAGTTTTATACTCGCGAGGATGTACTCTGCGACATATATGGCAAGCATTCTGCATGCAGATTGTGGAAGCCTTGACTAGAAACAACATATGGTGGTTGTAAACGGCGAAAGCAGACTCTGTCTGTAAAAATACAAAAAGGAACCGTGTGCACGTCTGAAATCTTGGCCCACAACATACTCGACTCAGTAAATCTCCAAAAGCGCACATTACGTAAAATACCAAAGTTTACAGCTCGCCAAACGTTCCAGTCGCCTGCGTATGTGTACAATCGTCGATCTGGGCTGTTGCAGCCACGCACACACTATCCGGCTGGCCAATTGCAGGCGTCCGCACGAGAATCCAACGATCAACGCTGGCGTTCTCGCGCCATTTGTGATTCGCCGTCATGAAAAGCAATTTAAAAAGATCCTGGACCACGCATGGATTTCGCAGCACATCATCGTAGCCCGAACACTGACTGAACGAAATTTTTGCAATTTGTTAATGGTGATCTCAAGTATTCTTGGCGCAGAAAGTACGGTGGTTACATCTTTAAGCTTACTTCTCCGCAGTCAAAGTGCTTTGAATGATAACATGCAGATAATTACAAATAGATGCAAAGAGACGAGTCTAAGGAGTAACTATTGAAGAAGGAGACACGATGGCTGAGATAAAAGCTTTATTAGCCAGACGTTTCAGATTCCTGCTCGACTCCATCCCTTCCATACTCGGTGCTGATACTTCGCTTAAGCGGAGTAATTAGTCACGCGGGAGCACACAGGTGAACACTTTTCCCAACACTAGGGTCGGTGCGTCAGAGGGTCGAGCAGTTATCACACCAACATCAACTCATATAATGAAATTGCAGCAATTACCGACGCGAATGTCGGCCATCAGATTGCCAGCACATTAAGTGCAACGATCCGTGAATTTTCATAGGAATGTGGTAGCATGGCGACTTCATCCTATAAATACTGCAGCCCCTTGTGCATGAGCCACCCATATCTGCTGTTGTCTCTGATGATGGGTTCGACTAGGAATCGGAAACGTCAAGCTAACAAGACTCTTGTACCGGCGATCGTGTCCCCTTCTTCAATGCAGGTAAATAGTATATTTTGGGATAAAATCTCCTTTGGAAGGGCTTATTACCCAACCACCTGTATAAGTTTTTTTACGCCCAAATCTGAAGGGTCGCATTTAAAACTATTCGATGTTCTTTGGAGATTGTGTGCGTTGGCAATTCTCTGGCATCTGGTTCCCTGCCGGTGGATGCGCTTGCGATCCTGGCCGTGGACATGGTTGCTCAGTGACTTTTGTCATCCTCTTCCCTGTCTGACCCATTTTTGTCGCTGGTTAAAATCCCGGTCAAGTGTTTGTGGTGATACGCCTATGTGAGGGCCCGATCCTGCCAGTCACTTGCGTCCCCCCGCCTTCTATCTTTTTGACCGGGTCTTGACACCGGGCCCAGCTGGGAGGTAGGAGAGAGTGTAGTTGATGCTATGCAAGTCTACTGCCACTATAAACCAATTCCCGCACAAGTCACTACGCCTTCTTCCACCTTGGTGAAGAGCACACAGTGGGCACCTTCGGCTAAGACGGTTGAACTGTTATGGTCAATCGTACTGAATGAAGGAGCTGATTATTCTTTATAAATTTAGTAGCAACGCGTAAATGTCTACTTTATGACGAGACTCAAAAGAGTGTACAGTGGTATTTCAAGGACGCTCTGTTGAGAAAAAACTCACGTACTCCATGGAAGCGGCAGCAGTGACCGAAGTTTTTACTGTGCTTCTCCTTGATGCATCAGTGGTGGCGACAGACCCAGGCAGCGAGGCGCCCGCAAGTCCAGACAGTCTGCTGAACTCAATATCTCGGTTTGCGCGTCCACCGTTGCAATAGGCGAGCCAATCAGGGCTATCGGTATGAATAAGGCGCTCTGGACAGTAGGCCTCTTTTGCATCCCTATAGCATAGTCAACCCCGCAGCAGAGCCATCAGAAGAGAAAGATGAAGGAAGTCATTTGAATCGTCTGGGATCTTTAGAAGGCATAGATCGGAACTACAAAAAAGGAAACTTACCTCTCCAGAAGCACCAGTACGCTAAAGGGTTCACAGAAGATGTTTCTCTCGTGTTGAATGCAGCTTTTTGAGACCATGTTCTTTGTGGTGTCTAGGATGCAGCAGTTTTCCACGAATTCGGTGCTGGAAGACCTCAAAGACTGGAGGGAAATGTCGTGTAGGCGAAATAAACGCCGGCTCTCCGGACGACTACCAAAGCTTTGATTGCTCTTTCGAGGTATGTGATCTTCTTGCTATTGGACGATGATTACAGAAAAGTGTCAAGCAGATTGATAACCTGTTCGTTTATTCACTGATTCATCATCGGGATGATTTGGTGAAATTTTGTACTCACAAAGAGGTTTATGTGACGCGCAGTACTTTGTGAACGGTTTAGCTATACCGATCGTCTGCATATTGTTGACCGCAGGTTTGCCAGTTAGAAATTAAGTAGGAAATGCATTTAAGTAATACTATAAGCGGCCAGAAGGCGATTCGGAAGGTGAACGAATCTCCCGTATGGTACCCGCACAAACAGATATGTGTTTTTTTAGTTGTTTATCATTTAGATTATATGAAAGCATTTCGGTGAAATTGCATTCTATCTTACCGCCAAAATAAAGCGTACGAAACTACAGGTAATTTTGTTGATTTGCAAGAAACACTCACTTACCAGGTCATCAACCATTAAAATTAAACTCAAATTAAATTTAGATTTTCACCAGTGATTGTTTTTTCAGACATATAAAATATACCAACTGTAAAATCGAGGTATTGCAGTCCCTAAATTCGTTAATTAAACATTTAGGTCCTCTGCCGTTAAACAGTCGCTTACCCCAGGAGTCGCAACATCTTTGGCCTTTGGTACCGGAACTCTTGTGAGCTGTCCAAAGTGGGCGCTTTGGAGCTGGGCGGAGATTCCCTTTTATGGCAAAATTATAATCCAAGAACAGGGCTTAAATTCAGAAGACAGGAGCTGACAGTAATACTCAATATTGTTTCATTGGATATTCTTCTAAGATCTTACATTTATTCTTTCCACAAAGCCGTCTACAAGCTAAGACATCGACCCCCTATCTTGCAATTAGGTTTGACATTTACCATGTAAATTTCAATAAAAAATGGTTTGACTTGTGTCACTTGAGGCTCGTGTTTACAGTTCGCAATTAGCAGTCAGAATCCTGCGACAGGATAAACAGAATTCAAAAATATAATTTAACAAATTTTTGCCTGGCTGGTTAAATGTTTGGACTGCGCTTGTGTCTTAACATTAGGATATAAACGTGCTTATTACTGTTTACCTGTAGAATCACACATAAAGTTAATGCGGAAAGTGACAAGGGCTTATATATCAGTTGGTTCAAGCTCAATAACTTCTCCGACACAAGGGTAGGGCATATACTACATTTAGGCATTCCATTTATCGATTATGGCAGGCTTGAGCATGAAGTATGCGTCTCTATCTATTTATTGGAGTTTTGTTGTTGCAAATGGCTCACAAATTGGTTTTATTTGTGAAACTCTTTAAAGTAATAGTGCCGAATGTCACTACTTCTGATAACATCCCCATTTGCCGCCTTGATAAAATGACATCTTCTGAAGAATCGCTAAGATGATTAGAGGAAACTGTAAAGATTTGAGTGACCACATTTTGGAAAGAATCAGTAATTAATTTTAGTCTACGACATGACTCGAACAAACTCACATACTCCGTTATTCATGGTCGTCTTTATATATGTTGTCAAATATATAATCCATAGGTGTCATTCACAGTTGAGTCAATATTAAATATGTATTACACAAAATCAAAAATCTTTAGATAATTACGCAAAATCTCTTTAAATGTGCCCTTGATATTGGTGGTTTCAATTTTATTTAAAATACTCTTTCCCACTTATTGCTGTATTTGCTTTCAATTTTAAACAGCAATAAATACAAAAGTTCAATCATGAGGAGATAAAAAAAGCTCGCTTCACGATATGTTTTTTTGATATTTTTAATTTTTAGGCTTTCGCTCCGTCCTTATTAGGCTACATGCCGCTTTACGCCTTAATTTCTTAAGACATTGGATGGTATCCCTTAGTTCTATAACAGCTTCATATCACTTTTGATCTTTTACGCCTTTCCGTGGAATCTCAACGCCAGTCTTTATTTTAGATATAAGTGCGCAGGTCTGCAATCTTCATGGATTTCTGTGATTTTACACACATCCCAGGTCCTTTTGAAGTGGTCCTCAGAAGAACAGTTATAAGATACAATAAGGTTGACATTATCATACAAGTATAAAATGAGTAATTGATCCTTTTCAATAATCAGCCAAAGGTAGATGATAACGGGACTTATTAACTATTTTGCTAATATTTTTCCGGTCTGAGTGCGTGACCTCTAAAACGAGCATTAAAGAATATATATTTGCCTAAATTTAGCAATCGTTCTCTGCCCGCCCCTTTAAAAGTGATTTCAGCAGAAAAACCTTTTCTTGGAGATTTCCACAGCTTCGCGTTCAGCAAACTCGAAGGAGAACTCCTGCGTCTCAGGTCTTCTGTCTTAAAGCATTTCCCAGCTTCATTGAAATACATCTTTCATTCTGTCCATGCTCTTATTTATCACGGCGTGGAAGGTCCATTTCCTAATTACCTGTTGCACTTCCGTTTTGCCGATTTGCGACACCTTTACATATTTGTTGCGCTTCATTCGTTTTTACCTGTACCTGCTGTTTAAAGAAATTTGTAATGACAATGGTAAAACTTTTTGTCCAAATTTGGAAGCGGAAAGTGATTGAGTGACATTTATTCAAACTATCTGAAACTTGTTTGAAGATCCCTTACCTAGAACCTTAGAAAAGGGAGGTTTTTTGTTATTTTGCTATCACACTTTTTTTCTGATGCGGGTTGAACGTTCAGCTTATCCATTAGAACAACTTGGACTAGAATACGAACTCAAGCGCACCCATATAATTTTTATTATGTAATTATTAACAGCGTTCTAGCAAAGGCTATGGTTGGACGCTCTTTTCTATTGACGCATTTGTTTATCTATGGCCTCCTTATGCAGTCTGCAGTAGGCAGGCCTTGCCAATATTATGCTTCCCTATTCACCTTTTCAGTGGAATTTTGGTCGTCCGATGAAGGACCAAGCTCTTCTAACCAAGAGCGCCTTCTAAGACATATATGACAGCAGGCTCGACGGTCGGCGGGCTTAGACGTGGGTTATTTGAAGCAGTGCCCGAAAAAAATTCAAAATCTCTTTAAAAATTGACTACTGGGATCGGGTAACATAGAAGTGAAGAACACTCTCATACCCTGATTGACTGAAGTTTTGCAATCCTATCCTCCGCGCATATTCTCTCTGTTTGGTACGATTTAATTGCATGTCGAAATCTGATGCTAGCAATGGAGGCAGGTTCAAAGGCCTCTTTGTCCATATTTCGTATAATTGTGAAAGTCACAGGTACCATTGGAAAGATTGCTGGGTCTCCGATATGTTTAACTGCCAAATGTGCATAATGATGCAAATACGTAATAAATCCTACACCTAGGCCTTTTAGAAACTCCGCTTATTGCCGTATATCGGCTGTCGACAGATTTTTCATAGTACTGCCGACCAAAAGTCTGACTTTTTGTTGTAGTACTTCTCAGACAGGTAGATAAAATTCGGTTTTCATCGTCCAATTCCCTTGCCCAATATGAAACATTTTCATCTTTTATTAATGCACTATCCTTTGCCCTTTCGACAACTGATGGATCAAATTTGTGTTCATTTTTAGTAATTTTGGCGCGACATTCGGAATAAAGAAGATCCTTAGTAATGTAATAAGGCTCCAATTTAGCCATAGCATCCGAGTTGTGCTGTCGTTCGATAATTGCACTATTTACAGTAACGAAAGTGTTAAGGTCATACATTGGCTAATTTAAAGTCACATTTTTAGTGCACATTTCGGTCAAGCTTTTTAACTATCTCAGAAAAGTCCGGTGCCATAATATTTAGGTTAATTTATGTGAATGTCTGCGCAAGCCAGAAGGTTTAGCTAGGCATTTCGGCAGTCATCAACGACATAGGTCTACGTCGAACATTTTGTTTATATATGACCACGTGCACTAAGCTGTCAACCTGTAATTGTATGCTGCCCATCCCCACAGCGTAAAAGGACTTGCTTAATTGGCAAACCGGGGATTCCTTTACATGCGTTTCGAATTTCTTTCCATGTCGGTCGACTTTGCGCCCACCAACAACGCATTGAATGGTGCGTTATTAGGTCATTTGACTGAAATCCATAACTTATAACAACATTTCTTATGAATGCAATTAACCTCTTATACTCTGCCCAATTTATAATTTGAGATACCTTTATAGACGCCGGATTCCCGTCTAAGAAACCATTAATCCCAAACTACCTTTCCAAAAAATTAGAAGCTGAAAAACAGCTACACAGCCCCCGTGTGAGTTATTTATTCATATTCATATTTTCGACCTAGTTACCACAATCAAAAACAATGAACCATTGCAGCAAGGCTTCGGGTACTAGAATCTCCCGAAAAAAAAACAACTCAATTTTTTTCAGAAACACATGAAAAATCGCCGAAAGTCTTCACCCGGCATTATGATGGGTGGGTCAGAACAAATTATAAAAAACGACAACCAGATAATTCAGTCAGTTTAAGTGAGTTTACTGGATAATGAGGTTTTCGCCCTTGGGCTGCCTATTCATAACCATTAACAGATATAGAATCAAATGCAACATTTATGTTACAAAGCATGCTACCCCCTATATTTTAGTAACATTACGTTTTACAATTTTAGCTATCTCCTGACCGCCACAAATGCGCTTGCTTTGATATTACTTGGTCCATTCAGTACCGTACTGGATATTGTACAATTTGATATAGAAGGCATTCACAGACAAATTCATACCAGTGGCCAATGCTTGTTGTATGTAATTACTTACCCAATTTTTTTTCACACTTGCATACACATTGTTTTTATGACGTTATTGTAACCAAAAGGGAGTTCAAAGGCGCTCGCCTACCTTTCCCTTAATAAAGCTGATCTGATCTGATGATCTGATCATTAATTCTCGAAATTTAAAAGTTAACGGTAATTGTGAGTCAAGCGACAAATGCTGCCACAAGAACGATCATGATTATCTGTACAGTAGTTTCCCAGAAAATAAGCGTCTATTCTGTAAGTAAAGAACTGAACAGTTTTGGAAAGAACTGTCGCATCAGGGGATCTGGACCATGCTCCAATGGCCCTCTCTGTGAGAAGGCGTCGCGTCGGACATCTATATGGGCCAACATCCTCTGTAGTTTGGGGGGGGGGGCGGTTGAGCACGCAAACTATCCATCCCGACAAATTCGTAGAATTCGTCAAAGTCTAGGGCGCACTCACGACCTCTGGCTATGCGGTATGTTTGAATGAGGTCGCCGCTCAATTGCCTGTAATCGAGAGGAAATATATTTAGTTCAGCCAGTCTGGTTCCGTAAGACAGATGATCCAGATTCTTGACCGTTTTCGTAGCCATCGCCGGTACTCTTTCCAGTTGTTAATAATCCCTCTTCAACAACGATCACCAAGCCTGATTCGCATGCTCTAAGGGAGACCGAACGAAGGCCCTGTAGGTTTTTCCGAACAGCTTCTTATCGATCAGCACAAATCCTTGCCTCTACTCAAATAACACCCGTGTCGCGTGTTTGGCTGCGATTCTAACCCTGTGACGATGGTTTCAGCTAGGAGGTCATTAGGACGCCGAGGTTTTCTGTTACACAACATTTGAAATGGGCTGCCCGTCGAAACGTATTGAAGGGAATCATCCTCTTTACTGGTCATTTTGGTGGAGCCTCAGGACCACACATTCGTCCACATTAAGATTGAGAAGCAAACGAGTAGGTAATTGCTCAGGCGTTTGAGGATGTTTTGAAGAGCGTACCTGTCTGATGACTCTCCACAGCTTAATGTCGTCAGCAAACATGATGGCGCTTCATCCCCGGTCGTTAACGTAGTCGTTAATGCAAACCAGAACTTGCAACGGCCCTAAGACGGAGTCCTGGGGCAAACCACTCAGAACGACATTAGGAGTTGACCTCGAGCCCCCAACGCACACGGTTTGTGATCTCCCTGTAAGAAAATCTGTTATCCATGTCAGCAGTTATCCTCTTATCCCAATTTCAGAAAGTTTGTAGATTAGGCGTTTGTGCGGGACGCTGCCGAACGCCTACTTGAAGCCCGTGTAGATGACTTCGACACTACCATCCTCATCCAGTTTACGAACCCATTGTTCAGTCGAGAGCAATAATCTGCAAAGGCATGAGCATTTCCGTTTGAAGCCGTGCTGCAGAGATGAGAGTTTGTGGTTCTGTTCCAGGAAATTCATTGTTGCTTTCCTAACTATGGCATCCATTATCTTACGGCATATAGAGGTGTGACTTAAAGGCCGGTATTTGTTAGCATTAACGCTAGCCTCATCCTTGCTGCCGTCCATTCCAACGGCAACCTTCTAATTCGAACGCCGAAAGGGAAACAAGTGCAAGCGGTTTGGAGAGTTCGTTCGACAGTTCCTTCAACGATCTGGCAGGTATTGTGTTCGGACCCGAGAACATTGCCTGTTTGAGGTTCTGTAGATCCTTTCTACGACAGATTTTGGGGAGAGTATGGAGTTAAATATGGAACCAGTAGTCTTAACGGCATTGCCAGCACTATGACTTCGAAATTCCGTTTCCCCAGTAAAAGCCGAGCCAAAGTACTCACTGAAGTGTTCGGCTTCCTCGCTGTTTTTGACAACTTCTTCAATGATTTTCTGTCCAAAACGTCTATTCAAGACTCGACCACTCCGCTTCCGACCATCCAGGCATTGACCGGGGCAGTTCTAGAAACCATAACTTTCACTCTGTGGGATGTGACTATTGCGATTCGGCGTTTTCGTCAATCTTTTAGTCAAGGCTCTGATGGTCTCCAAGTAAGTATTTTAAAAGCCGATGCAAATAGGATTTTCCCATCCCTCTAATGTAGGATATTTAATCTCGCTCTTGAAAATGAAACTTATCCTACCCTGTGGAAGGAATCACACATTTTGCCCACTCCTAAGCATGGAAAATCCACGTCATGTGATGACTTTCGGCCAATAAACACCCTCCCCGCAGTTTCGAAGATCTTAGAGACATTGATCAAGGATAAGATTGTAGTGACATTTAAGTCTGTTTTGTTTTAATCAGTTACAATACGCTTTGACACAACTTTGAATAAGACAAAGAACACGCACGTGCACTTTTTCCTGCCGGCGAATTTGTTCTTATTTACTAGTTTGTAACTGTTGGGATACTGCTATTTTCGTTTCCTGGATAGCCAACTCGCTGTGCCCAAATAGTGGGTTTGTCTCTTACAATATGATGTGTCAATTAACTGATAATAACCTACTGAGTGCTGCCCAGCATAGATTCATCAAAACTCAGTCTTTTGACATCTGTCAACTCTCTTTGACTATGTTCTCCAATCTAGGGACCATGGTTTTGCACTTTACACAGTATATTTCGATTTCACTAAGGCTTTTGATCGTGCTGACCTTGCTCTTCTTCTCTTGAAATTGTCCTCTTTCGGAATAGGTGGCAAACTTCTGAATTTTTTATCCTTTTACCTGTGCGCTCTTACACAATGCGTTAAGATTTCCAATGCTATCTCCAACCCCACACGTGTGAGGAGTGGAGTCATCCAGGATAGTGTACTCGGCCCGCTTTTGTTTTACCATTTCGTTAATGATGTAGCCCATTAATTCCAGAATTGTAAGCCTTTCATGTATGCCGATGATCTTAAAGTTGCATATCGATATAAGTCAGCAGATCATGATATCGTGCATGAGCTCCTAAAGATTGACTTACAGGATTTCGCTCAGTGGTGCCGCACATGGCGCCTTTTTCTCTCTTGGCATAAGTGCTCAGTCATGGTGGTTGGCGACGACCGCCAGCCTCAACTAAGTATTGACGGTCACGCCATAAATGTGCCTGGGATTATTAAGGATCTAGGCGTATCATACTCCAAGAGTCTCAATCTCTCGGAGCACTGTGCCTTGTTAGTCTCTAAAGCACGTAGAACGACCGGGTTTATCCTCCGAAATTTTAAAACTAGGGACATTAGAATGCGCCTTTACAACATGTATGTTAGACCTTGCTTGGAATACTGTTCCTTTTTATTTAGCCTCATGCTTGCTGCTAAGCGGAAGAAAATAGAATACGTTTAACACTTTTTACCAAAAGAATTTTAACCCCGGAACACCGACATTTGTCTTACCAAGAACGTTGCCGGCTTACAGGCCTCGATCCTTTATGGTTCCGTAGATTACAAAAGGGACAATTCTTTCTATTTAAACTCTTATATAATCACACATTTAACCCACTCACCTCTTTAAGACATCATGCCCACCCCCGACGTAACGGACACCGTGAGGTCTTTTTTTTTCTACCTCTGACACGTATTGTTAAATATCGTCGCTTCTTTTCCGTAAATGCAATTGCTACTTGGAATAAACTACCCATGAGTGTGAAGACTCTGCAAAATTATCCTTTATTTAAGAGAACTATTACACGATTTTTGCATTCAGAAAAGCTCCCACAAATTTTGGGTGCTGAAAGCTCTGATCGACTGTACCGTAGCGATGGTGTTTGTGGTCTCTGAACACTACGGCCGGTCTCACCAGGGACAATTTCTTCGGCCGACAGCGACAGATGTTCTTCGGCGCTTTTGTTTGGACTAGTCCCATTTTCATAGTAGAAATTGCCGACTGACATTATCCGATACCGTGCAGCCCCTCCCTTCTTGACGGTGTAGGCTCATGCAAACATTCGATTTTTCACTCTAAAAATTTCTTGTACATCTGAACGTTTCTGTACTGTTGTTTAAATCAGCAAAAATACACACACCTGGTTTCGACATGTGAAAAAGCGTGACTTTTGTCGCCGTCTGTTGCTTGCTCTCGTTGTTTCGTTGATTGCACTCATTTGCGTCAGTCGCTTTTAGTCAATCGACACGAAACTTTTATATCTTTTGGCCATATTTAACTGGATGTAATTTCACCTGAGCGACAAGCCTCATTCACTGACTTCGTATCGGATTTTGCCCAGCACATTCACCCTACTGCCAACGATTGTGGAGAAGGCTTTATTTATCGTTAGTCTGTACAATTATTTACCTTTTGTCGTTTTTCTTATACTCAGTATGCTATTGTCATTTTTCTGGTAAGTAACGCAGCATCCCCTACTTAGGGTTAGATATTTATTATTGTTTGTAGTTTACTTGCCGTTTACAC
Source organism: Spirometra erinaceieuropaei (assembly GCA_902702965.1). Lineage (NCBI taxonomy): Eukaryota > Metazoa > Platyhelminthes > Cestoda > Diphyllobothriidea > Diphyllobothriidae > Spirometra > Spirometra erinaceieuropaei. Next base: position 19,863 of record CACRXP010000275.1, on the reverse strand, counting down.
TACAACGGTCAAAATTTGTCGCCAGCACTTATTTTTTCCTGAACCCTCCAGACCATAAAACCCGTCAACTATATTTTTATTCCTTTCCCATACGAGTTTTTCTTTCACTGCTGGGCGGATTTGTGTTTAACGCTTCCCTGACAATGCCTGTGAACTGACATTAAATAAAAATCATTATCATTTACAACATCGCCATCCTCCAGGACTGAGACCGGGACTTTGATTTTCAGATATTTGCTAATACAGTGAGATACAATCTTCGGCTTTTGTTCTGCCTGTCGGATAATTCCGTATTCACATTCATTCCGTGCATGATGGATGCATTTTTGACCGCAATTTGTTGACGACGGAACTCTCCGAGGTGCACTGGTTACACGGTCTTCCTGAAAATCTTGCATATTTACCATTATTCCGCAAATGTCTATGCAACTCCTTCCTTAATTACATCAGTGATATTGCGACTGAAGTCAGCAAGTCGTAAACTTTATTTATGCCGATGACCTCAAGTGTGTTTATTAATGTTCTAAGGACACAGCAAAAGATTGTGTTGAAAAAATTAATGTCGATTTACTACGCTTAATCAGCTGGAGTTCAACAAGGCAGATGAAGTTTTCATCATCCAAGTGTAGTTTCATGTCTTTTTGTCCTGCCAATCTCCTTGGCCTCATAATTTTGAAGAATAAGCTACTCCCAGAATGCTTCACAAATGCAGAATACTGCGCTTCGAAAATCAGACCCCTAGTACGCGGTGATACCATCTGAACGGAATGTCACTCCGAGAAGCAAAAACGCAGAGGGACATCGGAGTCCGAGTTGCGGACACCCTAAAGCCTTCTACACAAGATTGTAAGGCGGCTAAGGCCGTAATTTCAATGCTATACGTCATCAAGCGGACATTCGTAGTTTCGGACGAAAAAATGCTTCCCTAAAGTCTTCGGCACTCTTGTAAGGCCACATTTTAAAAACGAAATTCAGGCCTCTAGGTCCTGATATTGTTTTAGTAACTGCGACGTGGGCATCAGCCTCAGTAGCTGACTCCGAACTCTCTCTTCTAGGCTACAATTGCATTCGAAATGATCGCCAAGATAGCCGTGGTGGGGGCAGCTGCGTCTACGCTAAGCAAACACTTGCATTTTTGCCGTTGGACCTCCCGTACTTTTCAGCAGTAGAAGGCAGCTGCTGGCTCCAGGTTGCACTAAAAAATAAGTTCTCCTTACTCGTTGGCTGCGTCTATCGCCCTCCCAACGCTAACGACAATTTTGATCGTTTACTCTCACAGGCATTTCATGCTGCGGCCGACTCAAGCTTTAAGTATCAACTGGTTGCGGGTGACTTTAATCTCCCTGAAGTCCGCTGGTCTCCGCCTTCAGGCCCCAGAAGGTTCGATGACTTTCTTGAGGCTGTGGATGTTGGGATGTGGAATCAGGTTGTCGATTTTCCCACACGAGGCTCAAGTATACTTGACCTAATTTTCTGTAGAGGCTGCTTGCCATCGTCAGTGTCATCCGTAGGTCCACTCGGGGGCTCAGACCATGACATAGTTGTTTCAACGTTGGAATTCGAGGCTGACGAAATGTCGTCCCAAAAGTATAACTTTTTCCGCGATTTCCGATTAACTCGCTCAACCGAATTATTAACACACCTTAATTCCTACGACTGGACTGAGTTCTTCCTTAGTTCGGATGTAAATGTTTGCACTGCAAAACTGTACGAAATTTTGGGTCCGCTTATTTCTCGCTTTGTCCCCCGTAAGAAAATTATTAATGTTGGAGATGAGGTTTTCCTACCCTTACCCTTTCGTCGCAGATTGCGCAGACTTTATCGTCGTTTCCATCTGCAGAACGATCTCACTGTTCTGCCCTTGATTTGTGATATTTTTGATCAAGCTAAGAGATTGACTGAAGAAAAACAGCTAGCCGAAGAGGTCCAGTTTACCGAAAACCATTCGTTAAATGTCTCGAAACTTTTCTCTAGAAAAATACGAACTCACCGAAAGACTGTTGCGATTCGGTGTTTTCGTCAATCTTATAGTCCAGGCCCTGATGGTGTCCCTGTAAGCATTTTAAAAGCCGATGAAAACACGATTTTCCCATCCCTCTTATGCAAGATATTTAATCTCGCCCTTGAAACTGAAACTTATCCTACCTTGTGGAAGGAATCACACATTTTGCCCATTCCTAAGCACGGTAAATCTACATCATTTGATGACTTTCGGCCAATAAACACCCTCCCCGCAGTTTCGAAGATCTTAGAGACATTGATCAAAGATAAAATTATGTGTCACTTAACAGTGAATAACCTATTTAGTGCTGCTCAGCATGGATTCCTCAAAGCTCGATCTTGTGACACCTGTCAGCTCTCTCTCTCTCTCTTTGACTATGTTCTCCAATCTAGGGACAATGGTTTTGCACTTTACACAGTATATTTCGATTTCACTAAGGATTTGACCGTGTTGACCTTGCTCTTCTTCTCTTGAAATTGTCCTCTTTCGGAATAGGTGGCAAATTTTTAAATTTTATATCCTCTTATTTGGGCACTCGCACACAACGAGTTAAGATTTCCAATACCATCTCCAACCCCACACGTGTGAGGAGTGGAGTCATTCAGGGTAGTGTACTCGGCCCGCTTTTATTTTGCCTTTTCGTTAATGATGTACCCGATTTATTTCAGAATGGTAAGCCGTTCATGTATGCCGATGATTTTAAAGTTGCATATCGATATAGGCCGGCAGATCATGACATCGTGCTTGAGCTCCTAAAGAGCGATCTACAGGCTTTCGCACAGTGCTGCCGCACATGGCGCCTTTTTCTCTCTTGGCATAAGTGCTCAGTCATGGTGGTTGGCGACGACCGCCAACCTCAACTAGGTATTGAAGGTCACGCAATAAATGTGCCTGGGGTTATAAAGGATTTGGGCGTATCATACTTCAAGGGTCTCAATCTCTCGGAGCACTGTGCCCTGATAGTCTCCAAAGCACGTAGAACGATCGGGTTTATCCTCCCAAATTTTAAAACTAGGGACATTAGAATGCGCCTTTTCAACATTTATGTTAGACCTTCCTTGGAGTACTGTTCGTTTTCATTTAGCCTCATGCGTGCTACTGAGCGGAAGAAAATAGAATCCGTTCAACACTTTTTTACCAAGAGAATTTTAACCCCGGAACACCGACATTTGTCTTACCAAGAACGTTGCCGGCTTACAGGCCTCGATCCTTTATGGTTCCGTAGATCACAAAAGGGACAATTCTTTCTATTTAAACTCTTATATAATCACACATTTAACCCACTCACCTCTTTAAGATATCATATCCACCCTCGACGTAACAGTCACCGTGAGGTCTTTTTATTTCTGCCTATGACACGTATTATTAAATATCGTCGGTTCTTTTCTGTAAATGCAATTGCTATTTGGAATAAACTACCCATGAGTGTGAAGACTCTGCAAAATTATCCTTTATTTAAGAGAACTATTACACGATTTTTGCATTCAGAAAAGCTCCCACAAATTTTGGGTGCTGAAAGCTCTGATCGACTGTACCGTAGCGATGGTGTTTGTGGTCTCTGAACACTATGGCCGGTCTCACCAGCTGTTCCTCAACGTCTCTACTTTGGCTATCCCCAGCTTCATGAAAGGAATTGGACGTCCGATAATCTCCGATACCGTGCAACCTCCCCCCTTCTTGACGGTCAATATTCTACCACCGCCGGCAGTTTTTTCTCCTGAGCCCTCCAAACCATAATAAGCACCATCAACTATATTTTTATCCCTTTAGCTCAGGAGTTTTTTTCACTGCTGTTCGCATTTATGTTTAATCGCTTCCCTTGACAATGCCTGTAAACTGGCATTAAATAAAAATTTATAATTTATATTTATAAACGCATCGGGATTACAATCTGCTCGAGAGGGCGCAGAGGCGAGCAACAAAATCGGTCAGAGGTCAAGGTTCACTACCATACAAGATCCACCTAAACAACTTTAATCTCTATCCTGTGAGTTATAGGCAGTTGCGCGGAGACTTGATAAAACTTTCCGTATCGTACATGACTTCGGCTGTGCCCTACGTTGCGACGACTTTTTCCAACTCTCCACTACAACTTACCTCCGGGAACATTCCTTCAAACTACGTGTGCCCCAAGGTAGATTGAATTTGAGAGAGTATGTTCTTCTCCAACAGAGTCGTAGGACCGTAGACTAACTTGCTCGAGACGATTAATATGTCTCAATCTGAGAAGACATTTAAAGGTCGGCTGGATGGACATATGCTGCGGCAACGAGCGGACTATGTGACTTTGTAAGCATTAAACCAGTGACCTATGTGAACTGGTGTCTGCATTGACTTGATGCAGTAATTTTTTCATACTTTCTCCTTTTTTCTCGATATTTATGTACAAATAGGGAGTTCAAAGGCGTAGGACAGTTTCAGGAATTAGAGAATGTATCCAAGATTCCGGCACACATTTATTACCAGGCGTCCTTTGGATAGTAATGACTCTGATTTGGGTCAGCTTGTTTATAACAGACACGACATTCAATAGTATAATATCTAGTGTGGTTCGATCAACAAGGCTATTGTCGACATTATTTACAGAAAAGAATTTCGAAGCGGATATAATAATAATAATTGTTTATAAAGACCAGTAGGGGTCCCATCAAACCAAGTAAAAATAAATGTACATGCTAATTTTAGACGAGGTAGGCAGAATCTGTACAAACTGCAATTTATAGTTTTGAATTAGTAATCCGTTAAGAAAAATGATTACCGAGAGGTAAAAAAAAACTCCACTCGAAAATTTAAAAATGATTGGATTAATTTTACAGGAGAGAAAAACTCCCCGATAAAAAAGCAATAACAGAAAAATGCGGCACGCACTGGCCTGCATGCGGCGGTTATATAATGGGTAAAAATCAGACATCGACAAGGCAGAAATAAATGTCAGCTGTATATGGCATTGTATAACAGATTTCAGGAAGGGGTAAGTAGGCGGGTCAGTCAAGACTGACCTGTACGTGGACTTGAACAAGGCAAGTAAGTGGCGAAATTTAAAACCAGTCTCGAGCTGATAAGAACACAGATGCGGTCGGTTTCATTCAAACGAGTCCATCCAAGGATGGGGCAAGGGAGATGCGACCAGTATACTAGTATATGGCGAGTACAGAAGGTTAAGCCAAGAGCGTCGATGGAGCGCATTCTGTGAGGACACGAGGAAAACCAGTCTCGAGGCGATAGGAAGCCAGATGCGGTCAGTTACATTCATCCGAGTCCATCCGAGGATGGGGCAAGGGAGATGCGACCAGACTACTAGTATATGGCGAGTACAGAAGGTTACGCCAAGAGCGTCGATGGAGCGCATTCTGTGAGAGCACGATGCATGAACTGAAAAATTGGAAAAATTAACATTTCTGGTGAAGGATGTTAGGAAACGATGCGACTCACAAAGGGAGGAAATGTACGCAGATACGGAAAGTTAATGGCGCCGTCCTAAATTCCTGGTGGCCCTTTCTCAGTGTCATAGAGAAAGTTGTCTGAGAAGGATGAGGAAAATAAAAGTTTAATCGAGTCAGTATTCATGTAAAGGCGTAACCTTCTCTTAAAGGCATGTGGATTTTCTGAAGATCTTATATTTATTGGAAGGTTATTCCAGAGGAAAGTATATCTAGAAGCGAAAAAAGATAGCGTTTAGAGGTGAAGGAAGCTGGCGGAGGTTTAATCAAGGACGAGCAGCGAAGATTGTATGGGCGACTACTAGGGGCAAGTGCTGAACTCCGAGGAAGATTTGAACTATTATTAATGCGAAAGAGGAGACATCATCCTGCTTCTAGTCTACGAACCCATAAAAATTTTAGATTAATTAGCTGGCATCTATCTGAGTAGGAGATATTTGGATGTTCCCTATCTAAAAGTTTTTTTAGAAAAACGTCTTTGTTCATTTTCAACTTTTAAACGACTAGCCTCATTCATCAAACCAAAGAATGGGCAACAATACTCGAGGATGGGAAGTACAAACATACGATAGAGCCCCAAGTTAATTTCAGGAAGATAGAAATTGTAGGAAATAAAGCCACAAATCTGGGCAGCTTTGACTGTAATTCTGTCAGCGTGTGGCGATAGATCAAGCTTACAAGAGTAGCTTAAACCTGCATCCTTGATGGTGGTACATTCAGTCATTGGTGTGCCTTGAAAGACCTCTGGTTGGGGTAGTCTGTCAGGTCCAAAACACATATAAGGACATTTAGAAGGGGCGAATTCCATTAGCCATTTTGAGCTCCAAGCTGAGAGAGCAAGCAAGTCAGCATCGATTTGCTCCAGACAATGAAGACTCGTAGATTTATTGAAAGACTTTAGAGATTTGAGATAATCGGTATAGATAAATGATTGAGAATGCTTAACTGCTGCCGAGATATACTTGACGAAGAGCAAGAACAAAAGAGGATATATAAGCTGTGAATTAATGGTGCTTTGGGAATAAGTACCAGTTAATCCAGAATTATTGACGTACGGTAAGTAAGCAAGAGAAGGCTGGGCATGAGACTTAAGGGATGTGTGGATCTAGTTTTCGAGCATTGGAATGCTAAGGGAGTTAAAAGAGGGATAGGCTTGTTAATAGTTAACTTGTGGAGGAGGAGGAGGAGGAGGAGGAGGAGGAGGAGGAGGAGGAGGAGGAGGAGGAGGAGGA
>CACRXP010000275.1:0-11808 GCA_902702965.1 Spirometra erinaceieuropaei | reverse complement strand
AGGATGTGGATGAGGATGAGGAGGATGAGGATGAGGATGAGGAGGAGGAGGAGGAGGAGGAGGAGGAGGAGGAGCAGGAGCAGGAGGAGGAGCAGGAGGAGGGATTAGAGAGCCTAGGAGGAAGGCAGAGTCTAGTAGGGTAACGTAGGCAACTATAAGAATTAAAGGGTGGGAATTTGAGGTCTAGACTGTAAGTCAAATGAGTTAGGTTGACTTACGTCAGGTAGTTTGCCTTCGGTGGTGGAAAGTCTAAACTAAGTTGGGAAATAAATAACTTAGGGCAATCCATGTATGAATTATTTACTGGACATATAGTAGGGCTTTAGTAAGTGACCAGCACACTGGACAGAGAATTATTTGGAGGTATAATTGGAGCTGCGGGGTTTTTAGACCAGCTAGGCTGTAAGTGCTTGGAAGATCTAAGAGAAGGTGGCATACCCCTAAGTGGAATTATGGTACCTTTCTTTTGAGCTGCAGTCAGATTCAGTTTTTGAATTTCACCCTTCTGACACCATGCCGCAGGTGACCTAACTGTAGAGCTCACAGGACCCGGTTGAGATAGGGAACTTATCGGTTTAGTTGATGGAGACGGATTTTCAGGCGTCCTAAGAGGGCTACCCGGAGGATTAGGGAGGCCAACTGGGGTTGCTGCTGCTAACAAAGAGGCAAACGAATGCGTCAAGGGGCCTGAGTGAGGGGTTTCGACTGTCACAGAAGTAAGCTTAACTGAATCATCAAGGCTAATTTTATTATTCCCGAGTTAATGAGCATTTGACTGAGAAGACGTGAGTTTACGCGAGAAGAGAGACCCCATTCTACGCTCCATGGGGTAAGGTCGTGACAAAGAAGAAATTTCGCGCTTTTCAGATACACAGAGACACGACCTCAATGTGCACGGATTGAGTCGACCGCAATTGGTGACAACGAATTCACTAAGACAAAAATGATTTTTGCTATGGGGGGACAGGCCTTTTACGTCGGATATTTTGCAGTCGAAACCACACGAGTATAGGAAATTAGTCACAATATCAGCTGGCCGTGCAGATTGAGCAGCATTTTTCTAGAAGAAGTTTTAAGTTCATTTTTGTCTGTAACTAGCCTCACTGGCGATCAGGTGAGCAAGTGAGTCAAGACCAATGAATTTTGAGAGGGAATATCGGAGCTGTTCCCGCTGAAAGATTTTCCAAGAAAAGAAATCATAGTGCCAAACTTTAGGATAAAATCAATGCGGTTTTAAAGTGCCGGCAGATTAAGCTGCCTATTAGTCACAACGAGCGACGGCTGACTAGTAAATCACTCTGGCTTAGATTAAGTTAAACCATGCTTAGGTAAAGAGGCAGAGAGCATTCGTCAAACTGTGACTCTTGTCATCATCTTGTCCCGAGGCATGCTGCAATAAAGCAAACTTCTGACAGACCAGGTGACTGCATTTCAGCAAAGGACTAACGGACTAACAGTCAGAGAGCAATCGAATGCACAAAATGAGAATTGCAGAGAGCGACTGTTGGTCAGCAGGTACAGACTAGCAGAACTAAAAAGGAAACGGTAACCGGTAGTTCTGAGAAAAAAAAACTTGTATTTAAGGAAATGTAATCAAAAAACAGGGACTAAAATCGTTAGGTCTCTCAGAAAAGCCACTCAAAACAATAACTTTTATTTATTTCCCAATTTAAAACCAGCAGTTTGACCTTCACCTAGCCCCAATCCCAACAGTGTCTCTAATCTTAAACCCTTGCCCAACGTTTGGGAGCAAAGTGAGTACAATAATTAGGGTAGAAACCAGGTTCGTGGCTCAAACTACCATCAATAGAAGGAAGCAACACAGAGAGACAGTTTTTTTTCCTGAAAGATCACTTTGTGTGGTGGTCCAGGGATTCCCTGAGGCTACTGACGAAACCCCAAAGGAGAGCGTCAAGAAGGACCTTCTGGCATTCCAAAATTTACTAAATGAGACTCAGGAACCCGGTGGGGTGATTGAAATACGCAAGATCTTTCGTTTGGGGCCTATAGTTAGGGGTAACGCAGAGGAGATGCGACCAAGACCACTGAAAGTCGTCTTGGGAAGCAAATAGCAGACAGGTCAAATCTAATATCGAAATTCCAAACTACGAATCAACAACAGTGTAGGGTTTTTTCCAAAGATACTACCCTCATATCGATCCGATGAAAGGAAGAGCGCTGGCAGCAGAGCTATAAGGGCGTCAGAGCGAAGGAGAAAGGAGTCTGAATATTGTGGGCGACGAAATCATCAAATAGAACGCAAATTTCCATAGAATCTTCGGGTGAAATTGGCGGTTACCACGCCGGTGATCAGTCTCATCGAACACTCGTAAAGTTGAAGACAGAGAGTGGACCGAATATTTCGTGCGAAATGTACTGCAATAACTGCCAGACGCAGGAACCAACATACAATCCAGGGACCGAGAGAGCCAAAAACATAATAATTATGTACACAAACCAACAGAATATTTTTAAGAGATTGGATGAAACTAAGCTGACCGTGATTCATTTGCAATCTGACTCGATAGCTCTCAGAGAGACACGGTTGAATGGGCAGATGGCTGACGCAGAAGTCACGCTAGACGGATTTCATTTTATTCTTATGGATCGAAGCGGACGTATGGGGTGGAGGAATCGCGATGTTCATACGGAAAGCATTAGTTACGTCATGGATTTCAGTTTATTCAGTTTATTTGGTAAGGATAATAGGCAAAGCCTTTGAAAACCCTATTGATTACATGTCAGCTCGTTAGAATAACTGTACACGAACAAAAAATGTTCACTATTAAAACAGTACTTGGTTCATTTGAGTAGCATTGTCTCCGAGAAAATATTTGTCTGGACCAGGGGTATCAATTTAGATTCAGACTCTCGAGGGAAAACAGGGGACACAAATAATCATCCAAGCGTTTCTTGAACAGTTGCAGGGATGTAGCCTCCACGACTGACTGAGGGAGATCGTTCCATTTCTCCACTACCCTCTGCGTGAAAAATTCAGAACGGAGATTCAGCCTGGACATTGTTGTCCGTAACTTCATCGAGTGACCACGAAGATTGGGTGAAAGGTGCCACTGAAACATGTCCTCAAATTTAAGTCCATACTCAAGGCCATGTATTATCTTGTAGACGAGGATAACATCACCTCTTTGCTGCCTGTAACACAGAGGGAATAAATTAAGGCAATTCAGTCTGTCTGTGTAGGAATGGCTTTTTAGACCGTTTACCAGCTTTGTTGCACACCGTTTTACCCGTTCGAGGCATTCCTGGTCCTTTACCAGCCATGGCCGCCATGCTTGTATGCCATATTCTAAGTGGGGCCGAACAAATGTGCCGTAAACTCTCCCAAAAAGGTCTTGGTCAAAATTTACGAAAGCCCTTTTTATTGCATGCAGCGCTCCCATGGCGTTTTTTGCAGCCTTGTGGCACTGCAGTGTTGGTTTCAGGTTGTTCTGTATCCAAACCCCGAGATCCTTCTGGGAAGATTCTGCGGGGAGCCTTATATCTTTCAGGTGATAAGTCCTCAGACTCTCATTTGAATGAGCGTTGGTTGGACGCAGATGAAGGACGGCACACTTCTCCACATTGAAATCTAGAAGCCATTTCTTCGACCACGCTTGCAGTCGGTGCAGATTATCTTGAAGGGATCTCTGATCATTCGGACCCTTAATGACTTGCCAGAGCTTAACGTCGTCTGCAAAAATAATTTTGCCGCAGTCGAGTTCCTGAAGGCTGTCGTTAACGTAAAGGATGAAGAGCAATGGTCCCAGAACTGAGCCTTGCGGCACACCACTGGTCACATTCACCCATTCTGACATATCATCCCCGATACAGACACGTTGTTTCCGACCAACCAGAAACGCCCTAATCCAGTTCAGAAGATCTCCCCGGATGCCGATGTCGCTCAATTTGTGAAGAAGACGTTGGTGTGGGACAGTGTCAAAAGCTTTGCGGAAATCGATGTACACGACATCGACTTCAAAACCCTCTTCTAGAGCCCTGGTCCAGATTTCCAGACAAGCTAGCAGATTTGAGAGGCAGGAACGTCCTCTCCTTAAGCCATGTTGAAAATCCTGCAAGATGTTATTTTCTTCACAAAATTGCTGTATAGCGTTCTTTACTATAGCTTCCATCGTTTTGCAAGGGAGGCAAGTTAAGCTAATAGGTCGAAAGCTGCTTGCTGTCATCTTGCTACCTCCCTTATGCAATGGAACGCGGTTAGCTGTCTTCCACTGTGAGGGCAGCCTTCCTGTTCTCATTGACAGCTCAAAGAGAGTTGACAGCTCAAAGAGATGGTTCCTCACCAAACGGGAACAATGGGTGTGAAATCCTTAGCTGTAAATTGAAAGCACCAAACCAATTGCACCTCTTTGTTGCTCAGGTACACAGACCCTCCGGAGAGCGGAAGGACACGGACGACGAGCTCATTACAGATTTAAGAGAAATCTGCCGTAGCAAACACGTAATAATACTTGCAGAGTTTAGTTCTCCGGACATCGATTGGGAATCGATGCACTGCACGCGATCGGAAAAATCATTTGAATAGAAGCTAACCCGTTTGGTTACTGATGAACTCCTTACTCAAAAAGTCACAATGCACACCCGATTCCGAAGTGGATTGCAGTCAAGCTGTTTAGACCTCATCATTACAATGGATGAAAACTGTGTTTTTGGACTGACTCCTAACACGCTTCTGGGCCGAAGTGATCCCTGCGTTCTTGTTTGGGAAAACAGTCATTTTGCGGTACCCGAATTCCGAACCAAATGGAAGAGGAATGCATGGAAAGGGGATTATTCAGAAATGGAACAACTGCTGACTGAGATGGAATGGAATCCTGCGCATGTATATGACCCAAACGCCGCCTTGGTTTTCTTTGAGAACGTGATGTGATGCTTGGTAGAAAACTGTTGCCCGCTCATAGGGAGATCGTGCGTCTTCTGGCCAGAGTGGGTGACATCAGAAAAAAGAAATCTCAAAAAGAGATGGAGACTGTGGAAGAGGTACGCCATATTTCAGCAGTCTGAACAGCTCTCGGAATTTAACAAACAGCGAAATAGGTGTCGGAGTCGCCTGAGGTGAGAAAAAACAGCATTTGAGTTTTAAAAAATAGTCGGAGAACTACTGAAAATTCCCAAGACGTTCTTCTCGTACATGAATAGGGAAAAACGTAATCGGAACTCTATTCCTTTTTCAAGTATTATCAGGGAAATAAGTTAACCGATAGCTCAGATAAGACGAAGCTCTTGTCCCATTTCTTCATGTCCGTGTATACTGAGAAGCCTCCTTTTGATGAGGAAGTACACCGGAAAACTGCCCCACCTGGAAATACAATTAACACAGTGACGTTCACAACGGACGCAGTGAGGAAAACTCTGAGACGGCTGCAGCGCACTAAATTGACGGGCCCGGATGGTGTATCCGCAAAAGTTCTCTATGAACTCGCAGACCAACTAGCCTCCATACTTTCCAATATCTTCTAAAGTCCCATGGAAGCAGGAATTCTGCCTACTGACTAGAAGCTAGTCAACATCGGTCCTATATATAAAGGGGGAGAAAGAACCTCATCAAATAGCTTCAGACCAATGAGCCTCACAAGCATTTGTAGCAAAATAATGCAGAAAATAGCGACAAGAGAACTAATGAGACATATTGAGAACAACTTGCTTAGTCAGCATCACCATGGATTTAGAGGTGGTCGATCCTGCCTCACTAACCTGCTCATGTCCATGGAAAGCTCGACGAAATATCTAGATCTGGGTTTGTCCGTAGGTGCAGTTTACATTGACTTCAGCAAAGCCTTCGACAGGGTGCCACCTAGACGGCTGAATTATAAAATGCGCCATATAGGCGTGACTGGCAGCCTTCTCAGGTCGTTGTCAAACTTCGTCACAGGCCGACGTCAGCGGGTGTTCATTGACGATACCAAATGTGAGTGGGAAACCGTTCACAGCGGTGTTTCACAGAGGACCGTCCTAGGTCCTATTCTGTCCTTGATATTTGTAAACGATTGTCTAGAATGCCTAACCCGCGAGAAGGTTATGTTCGCTGATGATTTAAAGATGTGGAGTTCGACTGAAAAGCCAGAGAATGCGCTAAACTTGCGAAAAAACTTAGATCGACTACAACAGTGGTGTGATGAATGGTTTCTCGACCTCATTTTCACCAAATATCAGCTCATCCGACTAAGGTCTATTTATAAAAAGGATTTGGGATCTGAATATCACTATTTCCTCGAAGGCACAAACTCGAGCTTGTAAGTAAGGCAAATGGCCTTGGTGTGTGGACGACGTCCACTATCACACCCTCGTTTTACTGCGCCAAGATAGCAAAGAAGGCTATGGGCATCCTGGGAGCGATCAGGAGATCCTTCATCAACTTAGACGAAGAGCTTTTCGGTCAAATGTTCGGAACATTTATCTGACCGATTTTAGAATATGAAATGCAGGTATGGCGCTCCTGGATGACGCAAGTTTGCACTCTCTTGGAGAAGGTGTAACGAAAAGCAACTAAACTATTCGGTGGGCTGAAGAGCCTACCTTTTGGGGAACAGCTAGAAAGGCTCAAACTTTCCCCTATATATTATGGGCAATACAGAGCGGACATTATCATTGTCTTCAAACTTGTCAGAGAAGTAGATTGTGCACTCAACTTTGAGGATTTTTGTGAACTGGCACAAACGACAAATCTTCGATGCCACAGATACAAATTGAAGTCGAAGTACGCCAAGCTTGAAGCGCGGACGAATTTTTCTTCCGCAGGGTGATTGAGGGTTGGACCTATCTACCCGACCCAGTTGTTATGGCGGAAAGCGTTGGGATGTTTAAACGAAGACGTTATGGGATTCCATAGGATGGTCATGCATCTGCTTGATAAGAACTGATAAAATTTACCCTCATATCTACGTAAATACTTGCACGTTTTTTCAGACTCTATGTGTCAATAGGATTTTCAAAGGCTATGTCTATCTCCCTTATATATAATGGATTATACTTAATAAAAGTTAATCCCATCTTGAGCCTAATCCCAACACAAGAACAAGAACCCAACTTAACAGCGCACAGGCAAATAATCCAAGTTCTTCAGCAGAACCGTGTGCAAAGTTAGAAACAAGTAACTTGTTTTGTCCAGTGCCCAAAAGTGTACTTTCATGGCAAGTAAAAATATACCATCCAGTTAATTTTTCGACGAGAAGGCGAACACTGCACAGTGTTCATTTCTTGTTCGGTTATCGAACAGTGAAAAGGAACGCCTTCAAACTTATTTGACAAAATGAAAATTAAATTGATTTTATTTGATTTTAAGGGCAAAAATGTCGCTCATAGGGAATCAAATATGCTGGTTGGACGAGGTCATTCTCCAGGTGAGAGTATGTAAGGGTTCGGAAGTTCTTTATCAATACAGAATTCAAAATCTGCCAATGCAGAATTCCTTAGTTGGATGAGGCTATCCGCTGTAGATAAGATAACGATATTTTTGGAATGACAGTAAAAGTAACCGTCAAGGTGGGGGAACAGGAGAAAAATACCGTGATCCGTCACAGTCCGATTAGAGACCAAACGAGCAGGGAACATGAATGCTACGCTGATCATAAAAGTGTGTGGGGATGCGACCATGATACTTCTTTGCTGGTCGGCCGAAAACTGCCAGATAGAAGAAAGAAAATAGCTCGTCGTGATCGTCAGCAGATTGCTTGTGGTCAGGCTGAAGAGAGGGCATTAAAGTCCGCAAAAGCCGTCGTTGCAGGGGAGAAGTAATAACAGCGGGTCTAGCAGCTGATTATGAACAAGGGGCTTTATAAATCGAAGTGAGATTTTAAACTTAAAGAAGCAAACCCTATATTATCTGTTATGCACTCTCAGAAGGCCTTTTCTCAACTGTTGAGTATTTTTTGAGTGCTTGAGAAGGAAACGGTTACCGATTACCTTTCGTTTTCCGAGGCAAGGTTCTTAAGCAATTTCGACTTAAACCACAATGATTAAGGCAATGACTAAGTTCTATAGAGGAAATCATTAAACGTAGAACTAAAGGGTGCGGCGAAATCACCATGAAGGAAAAACACGTGGCACAGGAACAGTTTCTTGGATTGAAAGCGTCAACACGGGAAAGATTACAGCTAGATTCAATGCAATTATAATAATTCAACTGCCAATCGAGCACAACTTAGGCAGCAGGGGTCGTTATTTCGCTTGAAATTGGGTCCCGTTGACCAACTATCTGCTTAAATGGTGTAAACTTTCATTGGTTTAGGGGCACATCTCCGCCTTAAACCAGCACTGAGATTTCAAACATATCCACGAATAATTCGAGATGTCCAGAAAAGGTTGCGCCTTGTCAATAAGATTGTCACAGACAGTTGTTATTGGAGGACGCGTCGAACCAAAACTGGGGCGAGGTCAGGGAACGGCTTGCGTTACTCGAAATGCGCGATCATAAAAAATTCAAAGCATGGGAGTGCGGCGGCGCGACTAGACGCAGGCTCAAGCCGCGCCAGCGACCTGCGTGTGCGTCCGTACTCTTGATTTCGTCATGGCGTCAGTTCCAGGTGAGTGAGTAGGGGCGAGCGCGATGAGGCGGCGCAAGTTTGCCATCACCATAAACTGGTTTAAGCTCAAATCCCCGCCAATGCCCCCATCATGGAATGCTGCAAACAATAACAAAAATAAAAGTTTTATTTCCAAGTGTCCAGAGGGCACTGTCGAACAAGGGACACCGCCGGAAACGACGGTTCAAAGGTCGCATGTTCCTTCTATGCATGAGCGACATTTATGTTTAGTTGGGCACAGTTCAGTGTGCGCGAGGGAAACAGGTTTACAAGTTAAAATTCCCTACTTTACGCGTACGAATCGACAGAATCAGCAATAATCTAGATAAATTACTGTTTCAAGTGAAAGTAGACTTAATTTCACACAATTAAATTTGGTTGAGGGGTAACATAACCACGTAGTCGCTCGTTGCAGCAGCATGTGTCACTCAAGGCAATGCTTGGATGTCTCTAGAAACTGAGGCTTTCCAATCGTCTAACAGACGGCATTATATGGTTATAATACACGGTTTGTTAAAAATACTTTCCCACATCCAATCTTCATTGGGGCACAGGCAGCATGAAGTGATCCCCTTCAGCGATTTGTTGTATTGGCGAGTTAGGAGAATTCCCTTGCTGGAGGACATGGCATATACTGCACACGATACGGGAAGTCTGTATCAAGTCCGCGTGCATTTGCCTGTAAGTCAAAGGAAGGAGATAGAGATGATTTGGGCGGGTCCCGCTTCCTGAACTATTACTAATTTTGTGACTTTCGTCTGCATCCTTTTGGGTAGGTTACAATCCCACTGTATCCAGAGTCTGCAGGTTTGGATCATACATTCACACCGTGGTCATACAAGAGTGCTTAAGACGCTGGAAAAGCAGTCTTCATCGAAAAGCGCGAGTTCCCACTTAACGGCATACGATAATTCAGCTGAGGTCAAAACCGCTTCAGAACAGTGTGAAGAATGTTTTAAAGTATTTACCAACAAACACCGACATCATTCTGTATTCTTCGCAGATAGAAAGTGCTCCTACTAAGGGCCTGGCGTCGGTTTCCGAGACGTAATATGGTGCATTTGTTCCACTTAAAAGACAAGATCCATCTGTGTTGACAATTTAAATAGCGGATGGCGTGATCTCTACACTCTTACTAACCATCCGGTTTGAGGAATAATTCCAAACTAGGTAACTAAGTTAATTTGCATTATTAGAACCAAAACCTAAATGAAGAACTGAATACGCTTCAGCTTCCCACGTTCCGGAAGACACTGTACCAGGCAGGCATTGTATAACACACGGGGAGTTAATACTTTACGCAGCGTAATTTTAAAGCTCTTATCAAGAGTCGCCCTAAGCGTAAGCATGAGGCGACCAGCAAATCTGTTCAAGCTTCAGCTTCAAATCTGTGCTCAAACTGACCATTGTACTATATACTAGCTAATTTATATGTATGTGGTGCAAACACTTGGAGTCGTTCGTATTTCTGTAAAGTTTCGACACCTGATGTGTCTTTCTCTGGCATTGTTCAAACATCCCCATTGCTCATGACAGAAAGAGAGGTCAACGGTGCACACCTAACCCCAAATAAGTAATACCGAACCGAATTTGCGTACGCGTGTCCAAAGTTAAGCCATTAGCATTCTGTATCAAGGCAGTGAAACAAATCAATAAAAGAAAGGCATTAGGAACCCCCTGTTTCTGGTGAATTCTATACTTCTATGCCCATTCGGAAATTATCCGTAATCTTACCGTTTCTTCTAATATAAAGTTTAATAGTGTCCACTCGGTCGGTATGACCATCCGCGACATCTGAGAAAGACGGTCTGGAAACGGCAACTGCTGATTGTGAGGTGTTCACAATATAATTGTTTAAATTCCTTTAAACTGCCCCAGTAACTGGAAGGCAGATGCCACTTCTTATGTTCAAGAGTCCAAAAATAGTTATAATCGTTAAATCTATCCAAACCATTGGAGCGGGTGTTTTGATTCCTCCTCGGCTTAGCGCCTTTGTACGGTTTTGTTTGTGATATCGTCTAGTCTGTTGCCCTGCATATTTATAATCAATTGCTTAACACATCTCATTGCTGTTAATAGTAGTATTACATGCCGCCGAATCTCCCCTAAAACATGAATCTGCTCTAAGATTCCTGTGTATATACATATGTAAAGTTCACGGTCCGCCCTGCGAGGCCTACCAAGTCGAGTTTGGGGCCGACTAACTGACGCTTCTCCATGAGTCTCACTACCGGGCTCTATACCTGATGTAGGATTCATTGTCGGTCTTCGTGACCCCAAGTTTGTGCCGACTTACTCAGACTTTGCTAGTTTTACTCTTATTCCATGCGTAGTGTAAATATTTGCATAAATTTCGGTAATTCCAGTCAAGCTGAATCAGATCGTTGACCGCGTTTTTGTACGCCTCGCTGACAACATGATCATGTAGCTTTAGGAACACTTAAGTTTCGTCGACATCAACTTCCCAGTTTAGGTTCAGTTATTAAGTGTCGTGTACATTATGCATCTTTTACTCAATGCATAAATATTTTTACCCGCTATTAAACAAGTCATATTAATACCGTGACTAAAAACGGCATGTCGATAGATGTAAGGTGAAAAAAATCGGCAGGAGAGGGACTCGCATATATCAGAACTCCATTTGAGGCTTGTCAAATAAAGAGGGCTTTACGGTGGCCTAATCTCAACGACAGTCCCTTGCGCTCTGTTTGTATATCACAAAAATCTTCTCTGGTAATACCACTTTATTCTTGCTGTAGATACTATAGCAGCTTGTGCCACAAAACGTTAGGAGTATTTATGCGGCTACCAGTGGTGATATTATGCCACGACGTCTGCACTCCATTGATTAGTAGGAACCCTTAGGACTTTTTCGCGAGGCTTCTTTGAAAGGTTCAGCACAGAGGAGCCCGCGGTAGCCGCCAAAGTTGTTTATTCAAAACCTTGTCGAACGTTCTACATTTCCAACAGATGGACTGACTGACGGGCAATCTTCCCGGCTCTGGTTGACATTAGAATGTGTTTACCCTCTCCAGGTTGCCCTTCTATCATGTTTGAAACCGACACTTGACCTGTCAATGGTGCATGTTCATATCGTGAGTGTGGTATTAGGCTAACCTAAAGGATCATTCCGTCATTGTCTAACTAGGTGTAAGGGGAAGTGTCCGAAGCTCGCATCTGTTCGTGACTTTTCTCGTGTTGCCCAAAACCTATCCGGTTAGCAACGATGTTTGCGCTTGTAGTGCTTAAGTGCTATTAATATTGCCCA
>CACRXP010000274.1:743867-816499 GCA_902702965.1 Spirometra erinaceieuropaei | reverse complement strand
CTTTGTACAACGCCGGAATAAACGACGGTGCTGTCGAAAGGCGTTTGCCACTGGCTGTCGTAATCCTAATGGTTCGCGGTACAAACGCCTGGGCAGGTCGGAGAAGGGCTTCAAAATGGCTAAAATGTGTCACATTATGCTGACTCGTTGCAAAATAAACAAAAACATGATAATATAACGTTAAATAAGGGGGCAAAAAGTTATCTTCACAGATAATTGGGATTCAACTTTACTTTAGTTTGCAAAAACAAATACATAAGTAAAGTGGTCTTGGTGCTCTCAGTCTTGTCAGCACTGTTTTTACAGAATCGTTTGCAGACCAAACTTAAATTGACTTAGTAGACACAGCTTAACTACGATGAAAACCATCTTGCGGTACTTGGCATTTTGAACTGTTTGGGATGCTTACAAGAGGTATTAGAGTCAGACTGTGGGAGTACCTCATTTTTGCACCTATGGTAGCGAGGGAAAACAGCTATGACATTACATAAGGACTAGAACAATCAGCTGCCTTGACACAAAGACAGGTTAATAAGTTTATTTTGTCAGATATCCCTCAATAAAACCGATAGGTTGGGAGAAAAATCTGGCGATGTAGAGAGCAATGATTTCCGTGGCCTCAGGCATCGACTCCAATCTAGATATCGAAATCATAAGCCACAATTTGGCCAAAGGGCGCATATATTTTGAATAGTTTCAGACGGACTGACCTTTTTTTCTACTGATAATAGAAAATAGAGATTTACGTAAATCCCTGCAACAATATTTTTCGAGCGCGCCCGACAACGAATACACAATATGAACTGAAACATTGAGGCAATAGGTCTTAAGTCTCAAAATCTCAGCTACCGCGAAAGTCGGCAGTAGCTGCACTACTGTTGAAAAATTTTGAAAATCCTGCATAGCCAATTGTTTTCTATGTAGACTAAAGGATTCCTGACTCGTGAGCCTACAAATTGAAATCTGTAAACTATTTTTCTAATGGGAATGGAACTGTTTCGTATTTTTTAGTCTTCCAGAGATTCATGTCACACGTATTGGTATGATGCAACTCAAAGGACAAACATCCCCCGCTGGTTAGACAAGTGCTGGTAACAAATAACAAAACAAAAGCCAGAGTATGTCCGCTTTGCGATAAAACCTTGCAGGGACGGCTGAAAAAGTACTTGTGACGGCATGAAGTATAAAGTATGCTTTCAGTGATATTAATTGTTCAGATCCTGATGAGAGCTTTAGCCGTGTGCGAATGACGTCTTTGTTTTCTGCGCACTAAATCGTATTTCCGCGATAAAGCGCTTACTCCGGTAGCCGTTTAGTTAATCCAGCCGACAAGTCGTACGCTAATTGAACAACCTAACATAAGCAAATCTGCGATTCCTACAATTCTACACGTCGTCAGGTTTATGGTGCTTTCGTTAGGCCTGCTGAAGCGGCATAAAGTGAGCGTCTGGACAGTCTTACAGTTAAATTACAACGGCATCATTTGAGACGCTGAGATGCACAGATGGAGTAAATATGCAAGTTTCACTGACAAATGCTCTTGATTCCGGGTAACTCAGACAAAGTGTGCCAATGAATTTTAAATCGAATAAAAGTTTTCAGCCGAGATGCCTATCGAAACTTTGTGTCAGGTCAGTAGAATAAAGTGATGAAATGATGAAGTTGCCAGTGTCCATAAGCAAAAGACCCGTGGGTGGAAAGTTGATGAAATATCTTTTGCAATTTAATCAGGAGGTTTTGTTGAGTTTCGGCGTTTATTTTGCTTAATCTGGTCGTTAAATGTTTCTACCATTATGTCAGACTGGACATGAGAATACGTATAACCCGTACTTCAGGCGACCTTGTGCTGAATTCCAGGGATTCCCATTTCTCTGCCGGAATTTAATTCCAAACCTAATGGAACTTTACCTCTAAGCCTCTGTAGTCTAGTGTACGGTCGCCTGTGGTAGAGAAGAACTTATAACCGTGCTCCGCATTACATCGTGCTTACATTAAGACCCAGCTGACCACTCTAGCCTTGTCTCGGAGTTTGCGCGACTCCATTCTATTTAAGAGACGTGACAACTTGGGAGGAGCATCATGCTACAAGAACACTGCCTGTACCTGGGCTGCTTTCTCAACATCTCTAATTTTACGATGCTTCCTGTAAACAATTCCGATTCCCATCAAACCTTAAATTGCTACTTTATAGTGTGTAAAAAAC
This sequence comes from Spirometra erinaceieuropaei, assembly GCA_902702965.1. Lineage (NCBI taxonomy): Eukaryota > Metazoa > Platyhelminthes > Cestoda > Diphyllobothriidea > Diphyllobothriidae > Spirometra > Spirometra erinaceieuropaei. The sequence goes on along the minus strand of CACRXP010000274.1, from coordinate 814,296 downwards.
ACATACCATACCATGTCCTAGGTACCAAACCAAAATCTCTGAGAATGACATTTGTATGCTTTTCATAGCTTTGCTTATAAATTTTATTAAATGTGACAGGATATTTTTAGTACTGGATTTTACATGTCCAGTCATAAAGGTAATTGGGCAGATGAGAGCAATTCTTTACATAAAACTTAAAAAAAGATTTTACCAGATAGTTTTACTCCTTAAACACTCTAAATTCCCTTTTTATACATTATCATTTGCTTCTGGAAAAAAAAATATGTGTGCTGGTTAAAATGGCTAAAAGGGCGGTCCCAAAACGCATCCATTGCGTCCGTACATAGCCGAGTATTCTCACTGATAGCTAAATTAAGAATACAATTTTATTGTAGGCTTCAAACGTTAGAAGGCTCCATAAGTCAAAAACGGGCGTCTTTTTCAAATCTTTTTTGTTTCAAAGAAAAAATAAAAGATGGGAAGATACCCGCCTTATGCCTGAAAAGTTCAAACGCCATGGCTAATTAAAATTTCCCTTTTAACCTTTATGGTAACAGATTCATGTAAAGACTCTCAGGTGTCCCGGAGCATTTATGTTGAAACCCGTTAGGCGTGCTGATTGCAAAGATATTCAGTGTATACAGTTAGATATTCAATTTATGAAACAAGGTTCCTATGTTCTTTTGTACCTTTCTACTCGTCTTGTACGCAAGACAAGTTTATGTAATACAGTCACCACAAGAAGGCGTTAACTCCTTTATTTTCTTACAAATCAAAAGTATTACCTTGCGCTTTATTTTAAACGAGTTTTGTTAGTGCTTTCAAAAAGTGTACCATAAAAGTGAGAATTGTGCTCCATCGCATAATAAATTACGATCTGTGCATTAACAGTAGGCAGAGAATCATTAATGTTGTCACAGGAAAAATACTAAAACGGTTGGAGCGGACTAAGAACTATAATCATATTTACCTGTCTAAAACCATATCTTTTATATAAGGTCATTGTGAAAAAATTCGCGGGTGGATTCGGATGGGCCGAATGTTAACAGAAAAATTTATAATGACAGGCAAACTTAAATAAAATCATAAATCCACTGGGCAAAATGTTAGACGACAGTAACAAAGTCTCGATTAAAGTAGCAAGAAGATGCACGAAAACAAAAATGGCAAATAAAATTTCTTCGACTTCAACAAAAACTCCATTATCTAAATTTCGATAATACCGTATTTTTTTTAGGAAAACGCGGTTTGCATTATTCCCTCTGTCAGAAATCAAATGCTTTAAACTGATTTTGTTAAATCAGTCGTGAGTAAGAATCCCTCTATGCTTAAACGAAAAAGGGCCCGCAAATGTATATGCAAATATTTATCCTCTCCAGTCTTTCTGCTGAACCAATTTTTGTTTAAACAATAGTTGATTACAGCAGCTACGCTTTCATCTGCCTTGCTCCAGACGATGAAATAGTAGGGAGAAGTCCGTAATTTTAACTCTGTACAAAATTAGGTTGCATCAAAAAACAGTTTTTTTTGAATTTCTACTGTCTCTTTGAAGATGCTCTTAGCGAAATTATAAACGAAACACGTACGTTGGATGTCCAATAGAAGGCGTTAACGAAATTCGTTTATTGTCATAAAGTGGAAGTAAAGTATTTATAAAATGCTTTCTTTCGTTGTAAATGACGAATATAAACAATAAAAAATGCAGTGAGGTTTATGAATTACGATCAAAATGGTTTATATAAAGAGAAACTTTTTCGTATTAGTATCTTCCTTCAAAGGGTGATTAGTATCACTTGCTATGTTGACATATTCAGGAAGATATTCATTGACCAGAATAAAAATATTTACAACTCCTTCACGAGTTTTGTTAATTGTCACGTAAGCTTAGCCTTCCTTGTTCCACACGTTTACTTAGTGGAATTCGATGTTTCCTAATGTGGAGTAAGTACTGCAAAACGAAGATAGCACTTTGATGACGTTACCCTGCCAACACATGGCCCCGGGGGCCAGACGGGGCTAGATGGGGCCAGCCCCCGTCCAATTAAGTTACCTTAATTGACCCTAAATGAGAGTGGATTAGAATAACCAGCCAGCCCGGACTCCAGGCTGACGGTGATAACTTAAGTTATCATAATTATGATGCAGACGCAATCAGATCAGGAAGTTAGAAGTATTACGTTGTGACAATATCTATCCAACGTTACCTTTCAAACGCTGTCCAACTTAAAGACAAATGAGTTGTATTCTCAATCCTCGTATATTCATTCCTATTCAAAAGTTCGAAACTTGTCAGCTGTTCAGTAACTTTGTCAAACGTCATCATCCCATTGCTCGTTATGTAAGTTCTACATGAAAAAATCCAAATCAACATAATGCGAATAGTTGGAAAGCCCGGTATTTTGATCATATTCCAAGGTTATTATGCACGAAATCCAAATTCAGCAAGATGTCAAGGCCATTTCGATCTTCGCGCACCTTCAAACACCTGGTTTTGATGCCAAATATAATGGTCACAACATTGGATGTTTTTAGATGTTTTTTGTACAGTAAATGACGAACTTATTGGGTTGCTTCCCTCTTTAATTAGTTTGGGACATGAACAGGAGCGCTATCAATAAAAAACAAGATACATACGACCCCGTTAACTGAAGTGTTTTCCCTTAGACCAATTGTAACGGACGATGAAACCGAGGGTAGCATACACACACAAAAACACGATCGAACAGATTGCCTGAAGAAGCTTACCCGTTAACTAACACTGAACAGAATCGTTAGGCACCACGTCAGACACACATATAGGGATATAGTAAGCATGGCTTAACTATATCTGTCAGAAGGCATTACTAGTCAGTCGTCACCCGTTGAAACTGACAGAAAGCTTAATCTGGCGGCACTTTGCAACTGCAATGATTTTTTACTAAGGTTTGGCCCTATGCTCAAAATGCGTGGAAAATTATTCTACGGGAACATCTCCGATATTTCCTCTCGAGAAGGCAAACGCCTTGACTCACTTGTTCACCTGATCGTCAGTGAATTTAATGATAGAAGAAACGAGCTCACAAAGTCTTGTTAAAATTATGGTCCGCGATCTTCACGTCCAGTTCATGTTGGGACTAATTTCCTGTACTCGTGTGATTTCAACTACAAAATAGCCGATGTCAAACGCCTGTCCTCCCGGAGCGAAATCCGCCTGTCTTAGTTAAGTTGTTTCCCCCAATCGAGGTCGTCTCAATCATTGACCGTCAAGATCGTGCCTCTAGGTACCTGAAAAATGTAAAATTTTTCTTTTGTCATGATCTTTAGGTCAGTATATGGTCAGCTTAGTTTAAGGGTAATGGGCAATGCCTTCGAAAACCCTATTGAAAGAGGTACGTGCAATGTCTAACCTTAAATAAACATGGTACTACAATGTTGTCAGTAATATATACAGTATAGTCTCATTTGAAAATCCAGGACCGAAACTCGAGAACATTCAGTTGTAGATGATAACGGTAAAAGGAAATGACAATCATCCGCATTAACGGTAGGTGTATGAAAGTTGTTGGTTTAGTGCAACAGAGCTGTTCTGTACAGACAAGCGGTATCATCCAAGCAAATATACATCTAGTCTTTGCTTGAATGTCTTCGTGGTATCCGCCATTATCACATCCTCGTGAAGCCCGTTCCAGGCACCGACGACTCCCTGTGAAAAACAGTATCCGCGAACGTTCAGGCGGCATCGAGAACATCTAAGATTTAGAGAGTTCCCACTCAGGTTTGTTGTTGTGACCAGGGTGAAGAAGTCGTCGAGGTTTACGACTCCGTCCCGGTTCCTCAAAATCCGCTACGCCTGTATGGGATCTCGAATCTGTCTGTACTCAAGAGGAAATAATTTAAGTTCACTAAGTCTGCGTTTGTAAGGTAAACTCTTGAGGCATTTCACAATTCTGGTCGCTCTCCTCTGAACTTGTAGGTTTTTTTTAACCACAGGCGCCACAGTGGGATTCGATATTCCAGATGCGAACGATGAACGTTCCGTATACTTACGACTGGACGAACTGTTGATCCCAAGATCTTTTTGTTCGGTCACAGGTGAAAGGCACCTTCCATCAAGCAAGTTATGTTGATCCTCTCCATCGTCTCTTCCATTCATTTTGAGTCGCAGCGCGAAGCACTTCTCAAGATTAAACTTCGGCAGACATTTTTCAGACCATTCACATAGGCTGTTCAGTCCTTCTTGCAGGGCCCGTTCATGAGTTTCCCCGTTGGTCGCTCGCCATAAATTGATGTCATCGGCAAAAATGACTTCATTGCAGTCTAGTCCATTCATACAGTCGTTGACATAAATTAGAAAAAGTACTGGTTCGAGTACGGAGCCCTGGGGAACTCCACTCACAACTGGCATTGGCGTTGACTTCGCACCACCAATACACACAGACTGTAATCGACCAGTCAGAATGTCCTTTACCCTGTTTAATAGGTTTCCCCTTATCCCAGACTCTCGGACCTTGTAAAGTAATCGGTGGTGTGGAACATTACCAAACGCTTTCCTAAAATCGATGTAAACGATATCGACCCTTGTTCCTACGTCTAACGAGCGAGATTACTGTTCCGTTGAATAAAGCATATTAGTATGTAGGAGTGAGTTCGTCGAAAGCCGTGTAGGGAACTAGCAACGAAATTATTTTCTTCAAGGAACTTTATTATGGCTTTTTTGACTTTTTCTCTCCATGACTTTGCAACAAATGCACGTTAGGCTGGCCGGCCGATATTTGTTTGCACTTGTTCTAGATACACCCTCGTGAATATGTTCGCCACCTTCCAAACAGAGGGGAGAATGTCTCGGTCAAAGGACGACTTAAAGATATGCAAAAGCGGTCTGGCGAGTTCGCAAGCCAACTCCATCAGAGCGTTTTCCGGTATTTTATCTGCACCCGGAGACTTACCCTACTTAAGCTCCAGAAGTTCCTTCCTCACATCTTCTTCCGTGAAGTCGATGTTTTTCATTATTTCGTCGGTTGTCCAAGCAAGCCATCCAGCCTCGTCGAAGTCGGTTTCCTCGGTGAAAACAGATACGAAAAACCGGCTTAGATGTTCTGCCATAGCGTCATTTTCGATGATATCCTCATTGTTTTCTCCTTTCAATACTGAAACCGTCTCCTTGTTCTTTAACCTACCGTTGATGTAACTGAAGAGCACTTTTGGCTTATCGACGGCCCGTTCCATAACTCGCGTTTCATACTCCTTCCGCGACCTGCGGATAGCCGACCTTTGACTCTCTTTGTCGGACTTTCTCGATGAATGATGTCGGTTACACGTCCTTTGAGGCTGTTCCAATCAACGTCTGGATGTCCGGAAAGAACATCATTCCAGTCCACTGCCGTTATTTCCCTTTTTATAGTTGCAAAATCTCCTCGCCAGAAATTCAGCTGAGGCTCCGTCGTATTCATTTGTTGGCTGCTTAGGCGGTATTCCCGAAACAACATGAAATGGTCACTCTTTATGTGCGGTGTTATTGACCTAAGTTCGCTAGGACTAATTGCGTCTTTTGTAAGGACGAGGTCCAGGCAATTTGCTCTTTGGTCCTCTCTGATCCTGGTTGGGAACGTGACGTTTTGTACCAGCAAGAGGTTAGCTGTTAGATTCAAGAGCCTGAAATCAAAGCAGTTTCGCAAACCATTTACAAATAAATTGTTCCAGTCGACCAGGAGTGCGTTGAAGTCTCTGGTTATCAGTAACTCTAGGTTTTGTGACACCTCTTTATTTAACCCAAACATCGCCTCGTCAAACTCAGAAGTTTTATACAGTCAGGAAATTCAGATTAGGTGCGGCAATCATGGTCAGTTTTAACCACAGTGCTTCACAGTCGCGGGAGCAGTCGGTTTTGTGTTCTGACGCGATGATTCCTCCCTTGACGTAGACCTCTAGTCCCCCTCATTCCCATGCAGTCTGACCCGGCGAAATAGTTGGTATCCATCGAGTGTAATTTCGGTATTCATGACTTCGGTCTGGAACAAAGTCACTGTGATAGAAATGACATCCGGCTGCGTATCTGGTATCCACACTTTCACCTCACCTAGCTTCTGGAACAAACTCTGAGCATTTGCATAAAGAAAGCGGAGCTTATCCCGGGCAGATTCTCGAAAGATTTTTGGGTCAAAGTTGTTAGATATTTCATGCGAGTTTTTTGGGTCTATCGTCCTCTTCTGAGTCTACTGCTATTTAATTGAACTGGATGTCAGTATGTTGACAGTCGTTTTCTCGGGTCAGTTTGGCAGATGGGAGCGTTCTTTCCGTATTATCTGGTTGTTCATTAGGCTCAGTGTTATTGGTTGTCTCCAGAGGAACGGCTCCGAACATTTACGATTTTCCCATTGAATATTCTTAGGTTTTCTCGCCGGAATTGTATCTTGTGGAGAGTTCGGTCTTGAGTTCCGTCTATTTTTCCTGTTCGGCTAGCCAGAAATCCCGCTGGAGCACAGCACTGGGTCCCTCTTCTCACGTAAACCCACAGCTTCTCATTCAAATGCTCGCCAACCCGGCCATAATAGATGTGACCGTGAGGATTTAGCTGATACTACTCCTGTGACGCTGACTCCCTCCAGCCCCTTGCCCCTACATCTCCCTCTAACTCGGGCCACTTGACACATTCGCCTGCCCCTAAGTTAGCGCAGCAGGTCCGGTTGTCGTCCCGAATCCTCCAGAGAGCACCCATTGAACGCGCGAAAATCCGTCTACATCAGCTAGACCGATAGCTTCCCCATTTCAACAGGTTCATTCAAGCTGTATCCTTAAGTCGCCTGTGGCATGGCGTCAGAACGGTGAGATTTGAAAAGTGAACCGGACTCCGGTCCAAAGAGGTAGTACAATTCCATTTAGGGGTACGCTGCCTTCTATTAGATCTACCTAGACTTTGCAACCCAGCTCGTCAACAAATCCCGCAGTTCCAATTATACCTCAAAATAATTCTCTGTATTGGGTACCGGTTACTTACCAATGCCCTACTATATATGCAGTAAATAATTCATACGTCAATTGCCCTAAATCATTTATCTGCCAACCCTCTTCAGGCTTCCGAATACTTAAAGCCAGCTGCCATCACGTAAGTCAACCTAACGCCTCTGAATTCCAAACAAGTCCTGGGTCCCCACCTTTTTATTCCTGTAGCTGACTATCCTCCCCCCACCAGTCCCTACATTCCTTCGGGGCTTCCTCCTCCTCCTCTCCCTCAACAATTTAAAATCCCACAGCATTCCAATGCTCGAAGACTACATCCACACAACCCTTATCTCTCACGCCCAGCCTTCTCTTGCTGACTCCGCTTACGTCAATAACTGTAGACTAATTGGCATTTATTTTCCAAGCATCAGTAATTCACAGCTTGCTTATCCGCCTCCAAAATTTTTTTCTAAATACCGTCGACAATAGCCCTGCTGTTTGGAATACATCACATATAATATTAATGAATGCCACATCTGTTATAAGAACGATGGCCTAAATCAGAGTCATTGCTCTTGAAATTACGCCTGATATTATATGTGTAGCAGAATGTTGGACCCATTCTCTTATTCCTGACTCTGCCCTTCTGGTAGATGATTTCGATTTTTATCGTCAGGACCGCACGACTAGGCGTGGGGCCAGTTGTCTTCTATATCTTAAATCCTACCTAAAGCACTCTCCCTATTACTTGGATTTTTCCTCATTCACGGGAAACTTCTGCTTTGCATCTGTTATTCTCTCGCCGCAAAGAAAGGCAATTATTGGCTGTATCTACAATCCCCCAAATTCTTCAGCCAGTGATGATTCACAACTCTGTGAAATCTTTAAATTAATTTCGGATGCAGCTTTCGATGATAAAATTATCACTGGGTATTTTAACCTTCCTGAAATGGACTGGCCTTCCAATAGCTGCCCACCTAGATTCCAGCCCTTCCAAGATATTGTCAATTTTTCTAATTGGTCCCAACTGGTGCGCTCTCCAACAAGAGATAATCACATTTTAGATCTAATCTTTACCAATGACATTGCTCCTCTTTCTGTTGCTTTAAAAAAGGACCTCTTTGACAGTGACCACGTATTAATTCATTGTTGCCTACCGCTTGCCTTTTCAAAAAAGACAAGCGCCGTTCAGACTTTCATGAACTACGACTGCGTAGATAGCGACTTAATAAACTACTATATAAGATCATTGGATTTATGTGGCTTCTGCCCCTGTAGCGATGCAACCATTCTTTGTGATGTCATCTCTGATGTTTCCAAGGACATCCTAGAGTTTGTGCCGCGTAGATATCTCAAGCCTAATTCTTCAGATTCCCTTGTTCCTCATTTTCTTCACAACAGAATAAAAGTGTTGAGACGGCATTTGCGTGACCTATCAACTCGTTCCTCATCCGTACATCTTAGAACCACGGAGATTTTTGAAATGGCCTGAAGTATGCGCCAAGCGCGCGACAGGCAAAGAGATTCACTTGCCCTCAGTGATTCGAACCCTGGCAAACCTGCCACTAACATCTTCCGTCATGTATCCTCCTCTATGCGTGGTCACAAACCTCCACGCCTGCTAAATGATAACAAAGTTTTCCTCATCGATGAAACTGATAAGGCGGAATTGTTTAGTGCTTTCTTTGCAAAACATCTTAATACTGAGTCCGAACCAGTCCCTTTTTCGTTCACGTTCAGATGGGACATTGGGTACATTCGATGTCTCCTCAGATCCCGGTATGAAACACATAAGTCGTTTGAAACACTCACACTGCTCAGGAACGGACGGGATTCCAAATTCGATTATTCGACATGCATCGGACCTTCCCATACTGCTTAGTCATTTATTCTCGATTTATATTTCAAAAGTATTCCTTCCTGACACATGGAAAACGTCAATTATCATTCATGTCTTTATGACTGGATCTCGGTCCGATGTTAATTACTACCGGAGCGTGCACAAAACACCGCATCTGGCAAAGATTCTTGAAAGGATTATTTTCAATGAAATTCTCAACTTCTGTACAACTAATCGGCTTCTGAGTTTTAGCCAGCATGGATTTTTACCTGAACGATCCTGCGAAACATGTCACTTGGCTTTTCTTAATCTAATCACTTCTCTTCGTAATGAGCGGCAGTCAGTGGTAGTTATTTACTTTGATCTTAGCAAAGCCTTTCCCAAGGTGCCCCATAGACGTCTTTTATTAATATTGGAAGCTCTCGGCATCCGGCCGCCTAAACTCGACTTCATCAGGTCCTATCTGTCCAATTCATATCAGAAAGTCATGGTCGGTAATAGCTACTCGACACCTCATTCGACCTCGAGTGGCGTACTTCAAGGTACGGTTCTGGGTCCGCTACTCTTCCTCCTGTACATAAATGATATTTCGACTGAACTCGGAAATTCGCAAACTTTTACTTATGCCGATGACCTCAAGTGTGTTTACTCATATTCTAAGGACACCGCAAATGTTTGTGTTGAAAAAATTTATGCCGATTTACTACGCTTAAGCAGATGGGGTTCGACATGGCAGATGGAGTTTTCATCATCCAAGTGTAGTTTCATGTCTTTTGGTCCTACCAAACTTCCTGGTCCCATAATTTTTCGTAATAACCCACTCTCAGAATGCTCCATTATAATGAACCTAGGTTTAGTTATACAAATAAACCTGCTTTATCGCCTCATGCAGATATAATCCATGCCAACGCCGCGCAGCTATGTGGGTTCATATCGCGTAATTTATTCCTTCCGGAAATGAAACTGAGACCTTATCCAATGTTTGTTCTTCCAGTCCTGGGATACCGCTGTCCTTTCTTTGGTATAATGAACGCCTGTGAATGTTATAAAATCTAAAACGTTCAGAGGGTTTTCGCCCGGAAACTGTTATCTCAAGTCACATCCGACACTTCTTATACTCAGAGATGTCACCTGGCGAACATTAAGTTTTTGTAGGTTAGAAGACTCAAAGTTGACCTTTGCTTCGTTTTACGCATTAACTTTAGCTCGTATCTTTCGCTCATTGACATTCTCACCCCGATAGATCGGTCTTATGCCACGCGCAATTACTCCATTTTGATTCCGTCGCCTCTCTGCGTTAAATTCAAGCGTTCCCTCTTTTTGCTGCAAACTATGCCTCCCTTTGGAATATTCTTCCGCCAGAAATTACGTCATCGTCTAAGTTACTGGTACTTAAGTCGAAATTACGCAAACATCTTACACCGGAAAGCATAAAGGCACTTTTAACGGTCTCATTCCCGAACGCTCAGGTTCTTTACTTTGAGAAGGGTCCTCCAGGTATTTAGTGGTATATCCAGTGGAAACCCTCAAGTATGTCATTAAAAACTCTGTTTTGAATTGGTTTCTAAATCCACTGCTTTCACTCCTCCCCCATAGCGACGATTATCGCGGTTCTTAATGTCATCTTATCATCTCGATTTCGAGCGGTCTGTCGCCAGTCATTTTTCTCAACGAACTACTAATTCTGAAACTATAAATTGCATTTTGTACAGCTTCTGCCTACCTCGTCTAAAATTCACATGTAAATTTATTTGCCTTGATTGGGCCCCAACGGGCCTTTAATAAGTTATTATTATTATTATTATTATTATTATTATTATTATTGTAAACCTCCTTGCGCCATTGGAGGGAGGTGATTTGACAGCAGAAAACTTGGCAAAGTAGTCATTTATCCAGCGTCTAATGCTTATTCTATCATTATTTTCAAGCCGTCTGCTGCGCGTCATTGGCCCATTGGTAGCAACCTTTTAGCGTCACACTTGTGTCAAGGACCGAGACCAGTTCAAGACAGACTTATTGCACGCTTTCTAGAGGGCACTTGATCAACTAACATCCTTAAGTTAATACACTTAAGACGTTTTTAACGGAACGGAAGGTTTTTAAGCCAGATCAACGGCATGAAGTAAATGTCAAATGGCTTGGCCGTTCTTGAATCTACGGAATCTCGCGGTGTTATTGTAAAAGATGTGGTCGTAGCGAGTTAGGCTTTTATAACGAAAGTCTTGTTGTGACTTTGCGAGAATCGAAGTGTTAGTAAGAAGAATCGATTTCTTAATTCCAACGGGATGTCAGGGGCTCCAGTAGGCAGAAGTCTCTAACAAGGTGAATCCCTCCGGGGTGAAAAATTTCAGTCCGAATTCGAAAGAGGCGTTCTATCGTTGGGGATGAAACACCGACGGTTTATTATCAAACCAAAAAGAAAATTCGGGAATGGGAGGAGGGCGTGGCGATCCACAATATTCGAATAATGCAGACTCTCTTATATTCCTTTTGTCCAAAAAGCAGAATAACGGCAGAGTTGGCCCAGTTGATAGGGACTCACTGAACTCTGTAGCCAAATATCCATATGCATTGCGCTGGGACTGCATACTTTCCCAAAAAAGGAAAGCCAATCAATAACTGGAGGCCACATGCGCCTTCTGTAGCACGCTGTTGGCATGCTATAATAATAATAGTAATAATTATATTTCATGCCAGTTTAAGGGCATTGTCAGGGAAGCGTTAAACAAAAATCCGGCCAGCGGTGAAAAAACTCCTGTCAAAAAGGAGACTCAAATAAAGTTAATGGTGGTTTTTTATAGTTTGGAGGGTTCAGGAGAAAAAAAACTGCTGACCATGAAACGCCAACTCTTTTCATGAAGTTAGGGCCGGTCCGAACAGAAACGCCGAAGAACAGCTGTTACTGTTGGCTAAATAAATTTTCCCTGACGAGAGCGGCCATAGAGATCCTAGACCACAAACGCCGTCGCTATGGTATAGTCGATCAGTGGATTGAGCACTCAATATTTTTGGGTGTTTTTCTGAATGCGAAAAAAGAGTAATGGTTCTTTTAAGCAAATGATAGTTTTGCAGAGTTTTCACATTCCTGGGTAGTGTAATCCAAACAGCAATTGCATTTACAGAAAAGAACCGACGATATTAAACGGTACATGCCAGAGGAAGCAATAAAAAGGCCTCACGATGACCGTTACATCGGGGGTGGACAAGATGTCTTAATGCAGTGAGTGGGTTAAAGGTACGATTATATAAAAACCTTTATAGTAAAAATAGCCGTTTTTGTAATCTGCGAAGCCATAAAAGATCAAGGCCTGCTAGCCATCAACGTTCTTGGTAAAACAAATGTCGCTGTTCCGGGGTTAAAACATTCTTGGTAACAAATGTTGGATGGATTCGATTTTCTTCTGCTCAGTAGCATGCATGAGGCTAAATAAAAACGAACAGTACTCTAGGCCAGGTCAAACGTAAATGTTATAAAGGCGCATTCTGATATTGCTGGTTTTAAAATTTCAGAGGATAAACCCGGTCGTTTCTTGCTCTGCAGACGATCAGGGCACAGTGCTCCGAGAGATTGAGACTCTTGAAATATGATACATCCAGATCCTTTATAACCCCAGGTATATTTATGTCGTGACCGTCAATACTTGGTTGAGGTTGTTGGTCGTCGCCAGCCACCATGGCTGAGCACTTATGCCAAGAGAGAGAGAAAGGCGCCATGTGCGTCACCATTGGGCAAACGCCTGTAGGGCGCTCTTGAGGAGCTCAAGTACGATGTCATGATCTGCTGGCTTTTACCTGTATGCAAATTTCGGACCATCGGAATACATGAAGGGCTTACCATTAGGAAATAATTCTGGTGCATCGTTAACAAAATGGCTGACATCGTGATGATAGCGCCTCGCCATTTGTTGCTCCCCTTGAACCTGACTGGTCCGTGTATGCGAGATATCGACCAGCTCTTCTGGAATTTTTTCCTGAACCGCATTGTACCGAATGCAGATAACCCTGATGGAATGTTAGAAATGCGGTTATTTTTCCAGTAAGAACGACTTGCAGATTTCTAATACATTTTTACGTGACCGATCGTGTTCTTCTTCTCTGTCCCGTTGATATTTGGGGCTCCGCGTGATTCTGAGTACCATTCCGGTTCATAAGACATTTTAATTGAATTTGTGTATACGAAATCACAGCACATATTGTCTATGTTCAAAGAACGCAAAGGCCTTATCAACGATCTGCTCCCAGACCTCATCTCGTTGACAGAAACAAGATTGTCTCAGATCATGTATAAACTCAAAATGGCATTGTCGGGGCTTTACTTGTTTATAAAAGACAAAAGTGAGTGCAAGGCAGAAACAGTGCTCGTGTACGAAAAACACGGACCACTGGTGTTATAGGAGGAAGACAATCGCGAGAGCAAAACTGTGGCAAAGTGGCTCCATATGGTGGCAGTATTCACACAGTTTTGAAGCGCTGACCATTTTTCGACCGCCAAGAAACGACCTCGAAGCTGCTGCTAATCTGCTGGGGAACCATATCGATTCGCTACTCTGTCTGACGTTTTAATTATGAGTGACTTTAACGCGCATATTACTGGGTGGAATTTGGTCTGCACATGAGGTAGAGAACTAGTTCATGACCGATCTCTTTGGACAAGAGACAAAGGTCATCCCCATGCCTTGTCTGTTTGCATCCATCTTGCTGCACAAGACCACTAATATTTACATTGACAGTTGACGACAACGGACATTTTACCACCATTCCGGTAGCATATCTGCACTTGAACTGACTGATATTCAAAGAACTATGTAATGTACTTACGTATATTTTCGATGCTTCTAACACCTGTAATGGGTCGTGTTTCTGCAGTTTTTACGTCTTTGTCCTGAACGTGCGTAACGCTCCACCACCTTGATTTTTTGATGTAGTCCAATATACTGTAACAAATAGTGAGTTTAGTATCACACACCTGCAGAAAATAATATATGTCGTCTCCTGGGTGTACATTTAACCTTAATTTTAGCAGATACTAGGTGTAGAAACTGCGTTGGTCACCATGGATATCAGCACAATCAAAATATGTTCAAGTAATTTAAGAAACCCCGCCGTAAATTGCGCGTAATATTCAAAGAAGTACTGCTGAAAGCAGTGAGATGTGGTCCTTGACATCTAAAACACTACGCTAGCACTCATAGTAAGTACGAGAAGATGCGAAATGGAGCCTAGATCTGATGCATTACGTATGCGAATCGGTAACTGGAGCCACTGACTGACTTGTTTTAAGCTCTGGATAAAAGATATTAAGGCTCTGTGTGGGAAAACAAATGGCAAATGTCGGTTGCTACAGGACGTAGTGTTAAGACGGCAAAAAACGACGTCAGAGTCAGCATAGTTTTAGCCATGAGAACAGTGGCAGATGTGAATCAATGCCTGCATTCACTTACTGCTGTAATTTCTTCACATTCTGCTTATTTATTGATTTTTTATGTACGAATAGGGAGTTCAAAGGCGTAAGCCTACTTCCCTCAAATACACTGACTGACTGACTGGTTACCGATACAGGCATTCTACCTGGAATTCCAAAAGCAAACCCCTCATCCGTCCGCAGATTACCTCAATAAATAGAAAATTTGATAACTGCGAGGAATTAATCGGTCAAGGACATAAATAAAACCCCACCGATAAATGGGTTGCTCAGTAATAGTAGGTTATTGCTAAACGCTTTGGAAGCATTATGGCTGAAAAAGCTAACATTGAATTAAGGGATATGCTTTAGGCAATAGTGTTGGAATTCGGCTCTGTATGAGGAGGCGAGCGTACAATATAGTTAAAGAATCGTGTTATAAAAAGAAGGAAAAATGGTAACACGTAGCGGCCGCTCCAGGGCCTACCTCTTTGGCCCCTGTTTGCAGCTAACGGCCACGACGACAATGCCCACTTTCAAGCATGCCGCTAACACTCGACCACCATCGCACTTGATTTGAAGCGTCCCTTAACCATCTGCGTTGAGTGTCAACCTCACCCACAAGTTGGCATCATCTTACGCGTGTCGACCGTCTTCACCTATTACACGTGAACCCCCGTAATCATGCGTTCTTTACTCAATCCATGGACTAGCCAATGACATGTTCGACGCCCGCGTTGTCAGTTGCGCATACTGGTTACTTTAAGTGCCACCGAATGGCCTCTTCGTACTGACACATGAGCGACTATAAAGAGGAGTCAGCAAGTTAGTGCAAAGCGTCGTTATCGTGCGCTCAGGATTGTGAAGTTACGGCAGGCCTGGGGAATACCAGAAACCGAGGTTTGGTCAGGATATCACAGCGGTTAGAACGGAATCCTTGTAATGGAGACAATTTAGAAGCTGTGCATTGCAAAGACCTCCATTATTTGTGTGCGCAATGGGTTTGAAAGCATGTCGCACCCCTAGAATGTCACGATTTCTACACTGAAAAGTACTGAAATTTCCAATGAAAGACTGTGACGGACCAAACCACACAGGACAGCAAGATGCAAACGGACCAGGCTATTCGGATACAGCCACCTAAATTTCTACTGATCCTTTCCCGATGGCACGAGCAGCTGCTCGGAAAGAATGAGGACAATAAAAAAACTTAACGAATCGATACTAAGATAAAGTCGCCATTCTCTCTTAAACACAGATCGACAACTTGATGATCTTATATCGGCGGAAATTTTGTTTTAGTGGAGGTTATGTTTGGAAGGTAGAGGAAGAAGGTGGAGGAGAAAGAATTGCTAATTTTATATGGACGACTAACAGACGTAGGGCCTCAAAACTGAGCAAGACTTGAATTATTATGGATTTTATAACTGAGACAAAAGCCATCGCTAAGGTATATTCGATAGGTGGATTCAGCACTCGAAATTTGTAGTTTTTTGGGTTTGTCGGACATGAGAATTTTCTAGCAAAGTATCTGTGGACACTTGCAAATTCAGAGCGATTATATTTGTTCACTAAACATAAAAATGAGTAGAAATACTAAAGAATGTGAAGGAAAAACGTGTGATAAGGCCTTAGTTTAATTTTAGGAAGGAAGAAACTCCAAGAAATGAAGCCACATGTCTTTTTTGTTTATTTGTTACGGATTGTAGGCAATGTCTTTCAAAAGTATATTGATTACATCCAAGTTCGTCAGAAACCGCTGTACCCGAAAACTGACAACTGCAGCAATAGAAAGCACTCACAGGATTTAAGTAACATTGTTTCTGGGTTCACTTGATATTACGGTATACAGTTGATCATCCAAGCGTTTTTTGAATTGCTGGAGGTTCATAGCCTCCACAACTGACTGAGGGTGGTCATTTCAGATTTTACTACCCTTGGCTTGGAAAAATTCAGAGTGAAGGTTCAGCACGAACATTCGTATGCGTATCTTCATCAGCTGTCCGGGAAGATTGGATAAAACATGTCCTCAAAGCAAAGTCCATGCTCAAAGCCTTGGTTTTTCTTGCAAACCAGGATAACATCACCTCCATGTTGCTTGGGTAGCTTTGGTAGTAATTGCGTCGGTGTGCGCAGAGAGATCTGAGCCCTTGGCGTGATTTGAAACGTAGTCCTTGGTGGTGGAACATTCAGTCAAATAAAGCTTCAACTATCACTGGTTTGGGTGGCCTGCTAGGACCAAGACACATTTAGTGATATTAAGAAAGTGAGAATTCCATTGTTCAAGGTGAACTGCACGCAGAAATAACAAACGAACAAGAATGGATTTGCCTCATG
Organism: Spirometra erinaceieuropaei; assembly: GCA_902702965.1. Taxonomy (NCBI): domain Eukaryota; kingdom Metazoa; phylum Platyhelminthes; class Cestoda; order Diphyllobothriidea; family Diphyllobothriidae; genus Spirometra; species Spirometra erinaceieuropaei. The sequence continues at coordinate 797,818 of CACRXP010000274.1, read as the reverse complement.
GAACGTTTGGGTAAAAGATTTACAGAACTCCCGAACCTAAGATCATTGGTATAAAGAAAAAACCAAACCTACTTTTTTTCTGAGGAAATTTCATTAATGTGAGGCTAAACCATAGGAAGACCAAACATGCTACCTTAGATGATGTCGTGTATATTAAGTTTGTCCTTTGAAAATGCCATGTTAGGAAGACTTTTTGTTCCGATTTGCGTGGCGCGACGCGATGAGCACAATGAATGGGCTGTGAATTCCTATAACATCATGATTTATTCATAGTTTCCTTTCATAAGACCAGAACGCGTAGCAATTGCAGCAGAATTTTCAGTACGAAGAGATGTAAGGAGATTTAGAAGAGGCATCTGACACGTTTCACAAAAGTGGTTGGGCGGGAAGTCCCGTTCTAAGTACCTTATAATCTAGCTGCTTGTACAACAATCATTAACTGTGAACAGAACATTTTTCAATCAGTATAGCGTAGGAAGGGGTTTTCGGAAATTTCTAGCACTTTTGAACATTAGACTGAACGCCAAATATTGATGGTGAAATAATGTTACGAAGGATATTATTTTCTAGACAGACTAAGAACACTTTACTTGTATGCCAGTTCAAGGCACCGTTCGGGAGAGCGTATATCACGGTGTATTGTTTACACGGATGCAGCATGTACGTGTCGGCATAAGGAAATGTCTAGCTGAGTGCTAAGCATGTGGCTGCGGGGTTAGAGATGGAATGGGCGGGTGCAGGAAAACAAGGGCACATGCACACCAAAAGAGAACGTTCGAAGTGCTTGAGGCGCCGAAAGTTTGCATGCGCAGTCACTACTAATCGTTGATGAAAAATAGACGTGACAGCTCAGGTCTGAGCGGTTGTTGTTCGTCACCCGTGCGTCTATAGGTTAGTGCGGCTGTCGCGGTCACTGGATGACAAAGAGGCGCCGCAAAAGGAGGCACAGAAGCGACTGCTCTAGACCCTCCAGTGAAAACTGTAGTTAAGCCACATTCTTAATGGAATATGATTTCCGTCTTTGAGCTTCGCAATCATGTCCAAAAATAGCAACAAAATGAGTTTTTACAGCAGTAATTAACGCGATTGTGAAGTCATCGGAATGTGTGAGCCACTCAAACTGCTGCAAGGAAAAGAAACACCAACCACAAAAACATTAGGGGATTTGACTCATTTTTAAAGATTAATGATCACATTGAAATACATTTATAGCTCCCATTGAAATAGCCCAAACGGCAAGTTTTTTTGTGCATAGCAAACCATTTTCCTTTGAATATAGGACCCTCAAAGACGCATATCAGTTTTCTATCTATAAACTAGTATGGTATGAACGGGGAATGCAACTGGTAATACCAAAAGTGCCGCAGCAAACTAAAAAATGAAAATGGGTGATTAGAGTGAATAAAATAGTTCGTTCAATTTCAAGGACCTATTTTTGATTTCTAATAAGCGTCCAGTGCATGATTGAATGACACGGTCATAATAACACGTATGGAAGGAAATTCATCTATTCCCTAGGTAGGGAATTCAAAGTTCAATCTTCAAAGCGAATTTGAGTGAGAACTTGCTGACACAGACGCTTACCACATTGTCTCCGCGCCGATATCAGCGATAGTTTATCTGCACACATACCTCAACCGGTAATTACAGTTGCACGCTGGAGGTTGGTTTCTGAGTTTTGTCAGATTACAGACATCTTTTCATCAAATGGAATAATCGCAGAACTCTTATTGCCTCGGGCCTTAAAACTTTGTTTTAAAGTTAACTAAAAACCATCTTAGATCGTAGATCATGTAGACCATAAAGGCTATAAACTGGGTAATCTATTTCCCGCTCAAAGCAATCTAGCGGTTCCCTGAAGCAAAAGTTTCGTGAAAACTCTCACTCATACCTAAATCTCAACTTTTGACTGTGTACTTTGCCAAAATTAGTGAGTATATATATATATGTTTTAGCAGATCCGAATAATTCACTGTCTTTGCTGTCGTAGGTTCGGACTCTACCGAGATCGCCAAATTTTCCACAATTTGGTCTAATGGATATCCTCATATGTCGTCGAAACGCCCAACATATGTCTGTTAGGGGTGTGGGTTAACTGAAACTGGTCGCCTTATTTGGTAGCGAGAGTCATCAAACAAAAGGGGTGCGTAATAAACAAAGACAACAGTTGTACCCGAGATCCAAATTAGCATAGGTAAGCGGGACCACCTATTCACTTGTTTTGTTTGGTCATGGACTGTCATTTCATAAAGCGCGGAGGGCAGATTGCCAGCGAGAATAACGACAGCTTCTCCTTAAGGAATTGACACGACGCCTATGACATATCTGTATTTGCAGAACATAGTGATGGCGTGTTAGGCTTCGCAGATCACATTTGACTCAAACGGCTAGTGAAGCCGTTCGACAACGGCTGAATAGATGGCGATCATAACTACGTCTTCAGATTTCCTGTTCCATCGGTTGATAGCGTGAGAACGCCTTTTAATCGAGCTAGTGCGACACTCACTGTGTGCCTAATGCCAGTGTGCGCGGAGCTTACGCGTGCTTATCCTGTCAGTCATCTTTCCAGTTTACCGTAGTCTCAACGCAGTCGCTTTAACTCTGCTGGAACGCTGAAAGCCCTTGCCAATTAATTAATTGTTGTTTGGCTCCGCACTTTCCAGTTCCTCGGTGCCACTGACTTAATGTGACACTGGTCCTCAACTAAACACTTACTGTTTAGGGAAATAAGGAGGTTGTGTAATTTACGACAACTATTCAGTGCCATGACTACAACGCCTAGACACTGCCCTGAGATAATGACCCCCTGATCGTAACATATGCTTTGAAGTGACGTCCACTAGCCTAAGTAAATATTCCAAGTTCGCGACCCTACGCACCGGCGGACTTCGATGTTTAGATTGAGACAGACATGAGGCGCCAAAATTCCCATCCGTCCATTGCAATATCTCACGGTATGCGCGACGCAATTGCTCAAGCTAACGTAGTCAAAACGTTAATGTGATAAACGACAATTTACCAGCGATTTGGATCAGGGAAAGCAATTTCCATTACGCAAGTGCCAATGGAACTCCACAGAAAGGCGGTAAATCAGGAGACCTACCGTCAGTGCGTACATCTGCCCTGTCGACTGGAATTTTCCAGATGCCCGTTACCACATTCCCACACGCCGTAGGTACTGAGATCTTTCATGATAAGTCGATGTTGTGTGACGTTGCTGGTGTTCTGGAAGACTGCCACCACACTGTTGCATTGATCCCTAGAGTTTCCACTGCGGTCAGGCGTTTTTGAAGTACGAATTATCAGTCAGAAATCCCCATGGTCTAGGGTTCAACGGGTTTTGCTGGTCCAGCAGCGTATAGGGGTGGTCGCGAACGATTCTCCAGAACTACTAACTGCCTCTGAAGCTTGCTAGGATGCCATAAACGACAAACTTTCCATTCTTGAGGAAGAAATGTCAATTGGATGCCATTAAACACGCAAGCTGATTTAAGATCTTCATTTAAATGATATGTAGCGGACTACCTAAGACTGCTACGAGGGAACTTGCGTGTCTGATGTCTACTTTGTTTACCTTGTTTCGCTTGATATTAGCAGTATTTTACAAACAGGCACCCATGTCCGACCTAAGCTCCGAAAAGAGAGAATTTGATCGGCAGCTATAATCGGCGTTAGTTGTTGAGCAATCGACATGAGCCCTAAAATAAATTTTCCAAAACAAGGATAACCGCCCTGAGTTTCGCGTCTCCATGGTTAGGATAATGTTACTTTTGGGTCAGTAAGCAGTTTATGTTACTTTAAGCCAAAGTTTTAGACAAACTTGAATGGTAGAAAGAAAATCGGGCTTTGAGTGAACCAGACACATGCGACTCATTCGATACTGTCAAAGCATCATACTGCTACTGTTAGGCCTTTTTATTGGCCTAAATCGTATAGTCATCCTAGTTATTCTTATTTCTAATGATCAGTAACTATCTTCCTCTCAAATAATCTGAAGTATGCGAAAATTGTTTCATGCCCATCCAGCCTTTTAGGCTGTCCACCAAGCACGATATAGTTGTTGGAAGCGATGTAGTACCAGTATTTACTCTAGCGTTTCCAAGATAAGGACTCTATTTTCCACAAGTACGAGGCTTCCTTAGTTCCATGCTCATGTCTTCTTATTTTCCAAATCTCACTGAGACGTGCCACCAAAACTGTTGTGTCGTACTCATGGGCGAGTCGGGTAAACCTTTAGCTTTCTTACTTATAAAGTATAACTCAATGACTTTAATAGCTGATGGCTGGCATAGAAAAGGCCTTCACCGGCCTTCCCCGTTTCACTGGCGGTAGAAAAAATGTATACCGATTTATCTATTTGATTACTGTTCTCAGATTGTCTACTAGCAACAACAAACTAGGCCTGCTGCTTTTGCTATATTTTACTACCCCCTGAAAGAGTTCCAGTCAGTTTAGTATTGTGAGATCTCCTTTATTGGGTCATTTGCTTGACTTGTCACCGTCGAAGCAGTTTATTTCCGGACAGAAACGTGAGAATAAGCACACCAAGTCCATCAATTCCGCAATTTGAAATTTGACAGCAGTGACGGCGGTGGTGGTGGTGTCGGAGAGGTCTGATGAGCTAGTTTCCTGTCCCGGGATTTTATTGCGTTTCTCACAGTGCGGTACTTCCACGCGTCGTTCTTGAAACCCATCGTTCCACTGTTTTTTGTCAGTATTTATTGCTGTCTTCTTGCACAAGAGATATAATGGTACATCATTTGAAGTACAGGCGAGGTCAGTTCGTCAAATTACAGAAATAGACACTCCACTTACGTTGCTACTTATCTTAACTAACAAAAAGTGCATCCAGAGGTGTTTTGGCAGATTTCAAATAATTAACTTTGACCCAGCTGTGAAAAACTCGGTGCCTCGGTGGGATTCGAACCCGCGACAGCGAGGGGAGGCTTCAGTACAGCCAACCGAGTTTTTCACAGTTGGGTCAAAGTGAATTATTTGGAATCTGCCAAAACACCTGAATTACGTTAGCCTGGTAGTCATCTGGTGGATTTTTGGTATGTTACTTAGGAAATCCTGCTTGGGCAGTCAGCTTACTCTATCAGATTTGGTGGATTCCAGACGTTGCAGTAGGTTGGGCGGCTAAACGTAACCCGAATGTGATTAAACTGGCGTCGTCCGGTGGAGCCTCGTAACTCAGATGGTTAGAGCGTTGGCTGTACTGAGCCCCCCCTTGCTGTCGTGGGTTCGAATCATACCGAGGCACCGAGTTTTTCGCAGTTGGGTCAAAGTGAAAAAGTGCCTCCCTGCGCTTGTTTGGTGACTTTGGTAAATCGCGTTTATGAGTTCCGATTAAGAAGCGAGTGGACCATCTAGAAATGGTAACACCGAAGTCTGCAACCAAACGTTCTGCAGAGCATTGCGGTGCAATCTGTATAATTAACTGGACAATTTTAATACAGAACCACAACATGGAGGCACCTCATGTTTTCACGACTTATTCTTCAATAAAGTTGAAGTCCCGCCACCGGTCAAATGTTAGTATAGTTTTTGGATTAATTCCTTCAACGGAACTTTCGCCGCCAACATTATCTGCTCTCTAAGGATTTGCACATTTCCACTATTCGACCGCATTGATAGACCATCGCTGATTCAGATGTCATGCGACTTCAGGATTGGGTACAGTATCTGGACGTCCCTTGCGAAGCTGCTTTATCATATTTTCTGCCTAACTATTATCTTACATGTCAGAATATACATTATTCTTAACCTCCTTCGCAGCATAATTTATAGTTGTTAACTACGTAGGTCGGCCGCAATTAGATATCATATTATATCAAGTACCCGTAGAAAGGGGCAAGTCCCTCCTCACATTCTGCTTTTTTGAAACACAGTATGCATACGGCTGCTGGAAGAGCATCAGCTTATATCTTATTTTGCCACTAAGTAGTCCTTACAACATACAAGGAGCAAATAGTAATATTTTCTTCCGTCCATTTAGGCTCATTGATGTCCACAGACATTGCAAATGCGACTGAAAAAACGCCAATTTCACCTCCCATGCCTGCCGACCAATGGAATGCCTCTGACATCCACAACGAAAATCCCCCAGTTGATGCGCAGCCATCGTCAAAGTCTAAGCGGCATGTCCGCTTTCCCGAAGACGATTCTCTAGTTGTTGGCTACTTGGATCCCTTTGTACCTAGTAGGCTATCAACTGTTAACATATTTACGTCTCTTTTTATGCAGAGTACCAATAAGTGCGACACCTTATGCCATTGGGCTGCATTGTTTTGGTTTTTTACGCTTTGTTCAGCAAATTTGAGATCCTAAATTGCTGGCTTCAGTGACCGACATCCTAAGCTGAACCTACCTCAAAATAACCACTACCAGTATATCTCCTATGGAGACGATTGATCCACCGAAAGCATTTGATTTCACCGACGGTACTGCACACCCAATCAATGATTTCGGTACATAGCACCTGATTTGATTGCATGTTTGAGAAACGTGCCTTTTTGTACACTTGCCAGCCTAAAGCCTCGTGCTATGCCTCCCATAACTTTTCAGCCTTCTGGGCCGGTAGCCAGCAGATGTGGTTAAGCGGTATTTTCTGTAAATTGAAAAAAAACACTTTCCCACATTGTGACAGCTTCTGAGCTGTTCTAAAAGTTTTGCCTTCTGGCCTTATCACTTACGTGTTCTAATGCATTTTTTGCAAATCTGACCACAATCACGTTACAATTTTATGATTATTTTTATCGTTTGATTTTATTCCCCTTAACTGTTTCGTTGAACATCCCCATTTTTAGCTTCTGACAACTGCACTAGTGATGAACTGATTTCTGCGTACATCGCTTCTTGTAAGTACTATAAGGTGGCCCCAATTGACTTTCTCTTGGAACAGTTAAAGGCAAGTCCCGCCATCGATATACATGGATTATTCAGGTTTTATTGTAAAGTTAACTACTTGCAAGTTTTACGACCCACACAAAAGTTCGATCGGCTTTGCCTTTTTCTCGGTCTGTTTGTGAGCAAACCTGTTCTCAGGCATTGTTACATCAGTATTTACAAGTGCATCAAGTGATGATCGTTGTTCTTTTTCCACACCCAAGCCACTAGTTACCTAGGCAACGGCAGAATCGGTTGTAGGGACGCACTGCATAACCGTCACGTTCTCTGTTAGGATGCTAACTAATTTCTGTTCCGCGGAACCACTACCACTGGCCGACAAAGTCCCGCTGGCAGTCTAAAGACGTGACCCCTCTCAGCTTAATTATAGTACTTTCGCCTTCTTTTTTACCCATCGTACTCTGTACTGTGTAGGCCATACTTTATCGCACCAGGTGTGCCGATACTAACTACACTATTAACATGTGAAAACTATCCAAACAGCCCCAGTGTTCAGTGTGATTGCATTCCAGTCATTATGCCACTTGTGGTTTTAAACTGAATTCCGTTGATCAACCTGTCGTTTACGTTGTCTTTCTCCACTCCCCGAACTGACGGAACTGCCCTCAGCAGTCCTGAAATTAACTGTCATATCCGTATTTCTGCGCCCTTTTCACTGACCAAGTTTATAGTTCAGTCCCACGGTATATTAATGAGCGCCTGCATTCCTCACTGGTTTATCGATTTCTCTTTCTTTCATCCTCCCAGGGGATCGACCTGTCAATCTGCAATGAGCGCTATAGCCGACTCAGCCTTAAGGGTACGTTTTTTGATTAACTGCCGGCTATTTGAGCCATTTAAGCCCAATAAAAGCGATGCATTTCATTATTTTATTAGCGGTCGAGAAACAGCTGGTGGGCTATTGTCGTCACATTTCATCGGCCGTCGTCTGGCGGTTAGGCCGTTTCCGGAATCAGATCGCTGTGGACCGTTATCAGCTTCGAACCATGGCACACACAGAGTCTGCAGAAGCTCTTCGTGTGCGCGCAGTACCAACCGATGCCAATGTAGTATGCTGTCGCCTGTGGAGCATCGGTTGCATGTCCCTTACAGTTCCATCGTTCTCTGCTTTCCGCATCTCTCGGAATCATAATCACCAAAATTTCGATTTTGAAATGTTTGGACTGCCAGCCATCATCATGCGTAACACAAACAGGACTAAAACTACTATCCTTGTTGCAGCGTTCCAGAACTACTTTAGCTGATGGTGTGCCGAAGTTTAGGGAGTCCAATGCACCTCGTGCATCAGGCGTAGTGCGAGCACGTACCAGTGCAACAATGAGCAGTTGCATGCTTCTGAGGAATTCTTATACGCAGTCGGGAAGACGGATTATTAGACTACATGATCTGCGTTTAGTCAGTTGAGCTTTCTATTAACCCTGAACAGCTTCTTAGTTATTTGCTCTAACCTCACCCCCAAAGTAACGAAATATAGGCGCCTAGGCTATGAAATGAATGAAGTATGCAGAGAACCCTACACCGCTGTTTAGTGTGGTCAAGTAGACACTGCTTGGTAGATGTTTCGTCGAAGACGCGTCTTGTCATCGACTCGACTTCCTATCAGCCATTACAACAGGCTGCAGTTACTTCCGTAAAATCGTCGGTGATATCTCACCTTTACCTTGGTATTCGGTGGCATACTTTGGACAGCCTTGTGTTATCTTCTAACGAATGTCTCCTCTTGTTTGCGTGAGTTTCATGACCGGACTGCACTCTGCGTCGTTAGCGCGTCTACGCAGGCACTTTTTCATCAACCTCACTTGAGCTTTTCGCCCACGACGTCTTTCACACAACAGCAATATCCGAGTCATGTGCTAAGTCGCGCCGGCGCACTCTAATTGCTTCGTTTAGGCTGCCTGTCTTTTCTGACCTTGTAGCGACCAATGGCCGCCCGTCTGTAGGCTGCTCTCAAAACACGCATAAATTGCTCCATTCGAGGGGGTCAGCGGCACAAACGCATTTATGCATAGCTTGATCTCGCACATCTAGAGAGACGAGCGAGCTAGATGGCGACGCAAACATGGTGGCGCCTAACGGCCATTGCGTTAGCATAATTTTGCCAACTCATACATACGCAGTCCTTTTTTGCTTTAGGTGTACGCTTTAGCCGTCTGCAAGTGGAGACGCTGGAAGAGGTATTTCGACGTGTACACTTCAGGGAGATCGATCTTGAGGAAGCTTATCTCGATGAACCGGTTAGTAGTTGTTTACTGCATGCGGACGACACTCGCACGGTGGCCGGACGCATGCTGGACGATCTCTGGACGTTGAATTTTTTTTCTGTCTAAGTTCCATTCTAGGGGAACCATAAACTACAGTGTAAACTCGTGCGAAATCTCCCATATTTAAGTAGTATCACCCCTAGGTCGAAGGCCGAATGATTGATAGTCGCACAACGTGGCCGTTAGGGCACCAAGGACCTACGCATTTGCAGTCAAATAGTGGCTGTTCGCAATCATGTTTTCAGTTATTACTCTGCAAATTATAATCGTGGCTTCGTATTCTAAACGCTTAGGATTTCCCGTTAGCTCACATAAAGTTAGTGACCCAACTCATGGAAAGTGTCGAAATTAACGAGTGGTTGCTAATCACTCGCAAACCGACACCAGTGCGTGTAACCATTATCTATGTTAATATACAACAACTTAAGAGAATTAGAGACATAAAAGAATTGTTAAAAATAATGTTGCCTTGTTTATAAATCCGGAGTTTTTCAGAAAAGCGAAAGTCCCGAAGACCTCGAAAATGATTGTAATTGTGTAAACTGCAGTTTTCGATGTACAGAAAGCCTGTCCATACAAAACACTGAGTAAATAAGATGGTACAAATAGAATAACCTTTGAAAATAATCTTTTATTGAAGTTAACATCTAAATATCCTTTAGGAATCAGTGTGATTTCAGGTATGGCGGTTTGCCAAAAGCCTACGCTCTGAGTATAGATTCCAAAACTAATTCGCAAGGATTCGTGGTATTCTGTACGCCTTTGAATTGATTGAGATACGGTTCAATAGGGCAAACAGGTTTTCGCTCGATTTCACCGGTTAGGACGTCAGAGAAACAAACGTTTTCATAAGGGCATATGTAACCAGGCAAGTCAGTGACAGGTGCAATCGTAAACATACCATTTTGTGGATATAACGAGGCATTTTCTTCCGTAAAATTAATTTTCACCTTTCGTTTGCGTTGGTTTACGTTGAGTTTCAAACCAGCCTTGGAGTGTCGCTGAATACTTCATGATTTTCAGTGCTTTCAACGGACTGGCCATACAGACAGATTCTGTATTATGTGTTTGTTAAAACCCTTAAAGCGAGATGCTTCTTGAAGGCATCTGTCGATGTAGCGAGTGTCTAGGCGTTCTTCTTCATGTAGAAAGTCATTTGGGTCCCATTTGAAAACTAACCGAAACATGAAACGTCATCGTCGAATAAAGTCAACGCCCACAACAAGTTTGCCGCGGATATGCTTTCGACCAATTAGAAAGCTTTCTGTAATAAGTTGCCTTTTTAGGGAGTGTCTTATTACTGCATACCGTTGACGGATGTCTGCGTACTTAATTTTTTTACTCGGTGAAGCCAAGGAAGAATTTGACACTTTTGACCGTTTCCTTCACATTGCTAGAAATAGTGATATTTTTCCACTGCAACCGTAAAAGCACGCCTTTCTCTTTATATTGCGTTCATTTTCGCTCTCTTTGCTCACTTTTAGGCTGCGTTCTACTATCATGAGTGCTCTGCGGAGTGGCCATATAAATACTGATGTTTTGCTGAAACTGTTAGTGTTTTGCTCGTTCCATTTCTAAATTACGAAAAATGATGCTCCATATGTTCAAACCTGAAAATAACTATTCGGTGATAGTGCTATAATTCTCCAAACGGCAGACCAATGTCGGCCCATTTAAACGAATGATTGCCTGTGTGCATTATTACTGCATTCGAGGGCACGGAATCGCACCGATCTGGTGATCTGACTTCTCAAAATCGATGAACCGTATGGTTGTCTAAAGATAGACTGTGTGTTAGCAAACTGATTCCGACGGTTTGCAATTGTCAAGTGCGGGAAGCTCTGATCGATAAAGCTCTCAAGAGTAAATTACTCTTATCTCAACGAAAGACACGCTCAGATGCTCACCTGCAGTTTAAGAAGTCCATTAACGTAGGAAATTGCCCGAATATATCGCAACGTCTATTTTCTGTCTCAAATTTATGAACATTTTGCTTGATCAGGTCACATGGACACATCTTCCGCGCAAGAAAAGGACATTTCATTGAAGAGGCCAGACAAGCGAGCAAAATGCGCAACCTTTAGGACATCAAAAAATTATTGTGTCAGTTTCTGTCATCAGGTTTCAGGATATAGGTTATGTGCTGTAGTTTAGCTAAAGGAAGTACGTAACGTTCCCGCAAACTTGATAAAACTGGAGTTATTAAACGTCTAAGCAGACCAAGTGGAACAAGTTCGCCAACGGCGATTTCTCAAAGGTGCAGTTTCGGTATTCTTTATACCCACTAGTTTGAGTGCGGTAAGTTTCCATAAAAGAAGAATTTATTACATTTTTAAATAGGTCGGCTGATAGCGCCACGCATGCCCGTCTTTTACGAATCCTCACATCAGACGCCATGCTCTGCACAACGGCTACAACAAATTCAGCAGTAGAACTCAGAGCTGGAAGGCGTTTAATGTAAGGACACTAGTAGGGAGCTGTAACATACTTTGAACATGAGCCGGTTCTCCGGGAGTTGCTTAGATGTGGGTATAGCTTTCCTGCGTGACAAAAAGTCCCCGATTGAGGGAACATTTCCTCGGCGCATTTACCCAGTACAATCACTTTCTTTCCGACGGCCATCCCCACTCCTAGTTAAACCCGCGACCATGGTTAGCACGACTCTTTACAATATGGCATAACTCCAATGCTCAGTGGAGGGAGGGGCTTTTCGCGGAAATTTGCGGATGTTGTTTGGCCGAATTTGGCTGGCTGACTATACCTGCCACCTGATCTGAGAATGGACCCGTTCTCTCAGACTCGGGCGTACTGTTGTCGTACTTACCTTCTGGGAAGATAAAAGTCCTCTGTGTAAAAACAATCGTAATGCCAGTCGTCCGATGGGTTTTTCATTCGTCATCGTTGTCTGTTCCCGCTTGCTCTGATTGAGTAGCCATTACGCTTCCTTTAGCTGTCTGTGGATCAGTTATTTTGGCTAGTAGTATCACCCCCTGCATTGAACTTTCTACGTTGGAACTTCCTGTAGTTGATCGTGGCCGAAGGTTTTACGCCTTTTGTAGGTCTCTTATCTCAGAATCAGACCAGTGTTCCTGCGAATGACGACAAAAGTGATTTCTTCCATTTTAGTTCTGACGTCCATTAAGCTCTTCTTCATCTAATTCAACTCAGTGATGTGTCAGACTGAATTCTTATCAACTGGCTCTGGCAGACCACCGAGGAATCGCTGTGGGTTTTGGGTCTTGACTATGTCGATAACGTCACAGTGCTGTCCTTTTTGGACAGGAAGTTGCCCTCCCAGGCACCTTGGGCCCCTGGCGATCCAGCCAAGCTATGGCTCGCCAGGCAAAATTGCGTGAGTCGGTTTAGCCGAGGGACGGTTTCCTGTAATACTCGAATTTGGGCAGTGGACGTCTGCATCCAACCCTCCAACACACAAGCCCCAGTTTCTGGGATTGTGCCGTACTGCAGATGAAGCGTTATTAGATCATGGAAAACACCTACCATATGGTAATACCGCTGTGGCCACTGGCTTCTGAAGGCAACGCATCTGACAGGTCGGGGCCTAGCCATGCCTGAAGGTGTTGTCGTTGCACGGCATGTTGACTGTATTTTGGACAGATAGCAGAACCAACTTATTTCACAGCCGGCCTTCGCTGGAGACAGTTTAAGTATCGAGAACCCTCGGAGGCAGTGTTGGCGTTCCGCGCTGCAGACATGCAGCGAGTTGTTTCCCTGGTACGCGCTAAAGCAGCCAACTTCTACTGAATAATAAATTTCTGTAAATTCTGGAGGGGTTCCGCACTTGCTGATGCCTGCGCGATGTTCTGATGTTAGCTTGCAGCATCCGCTATCTTAGAGTGCATTTTCTGCTTAAAAATCAAATCGAGCATCGCATAAACTATGCGCTCAAGGCTTCTCTTTTAAAATGATGGAAGCCTGTACAAGAGGCACGATATTAGCCAAGAGGCCAATATGATGGTCTCGAAACCTCTCGTCAGAACGTTCTGTTTACATAGGAAAGAGGGCCTGTACACTCTTAAATGACATCTTCCGCCTGTAAGTGTTCGGTCTTTTCCGCGTATGTTGTATTGTCAGAATTTGCCTCCTGTCGCGTTCCCAGCGGGTATCTGTGCAATCCGCAGGGAAAGAAACCTGTACATTCAATTCTCGCAGACTCATCCAAAATGTAATTTCCTCCAGGCTCGGTATTCACTCGTGACAGAGTCGGACTGGCCCTCATATAGCCTGCGTGGAAGTAATGAAACGGATCGCGGGCTCATTTCCTGGTCAACTTCTGAAAACGTAGACGGCTAGCTCACGAAAAAGCTAAATCTCTACCTGGGGTTCTGCCCTCTATCGAACGCAATGTGAGGTGCTTATTCGGAACGTGATTCAGCTTGCAGCGCAGTCTTTTAACGAGTAAGTAATCTGTGCTTGGTGGGAGACTGGATTCTCCCTCAAAACCGCAATTTACTGTACATCGTAGCAGTTAGGTCTGACGCCGCAAAACGCACACACCTGCGAATTATATTAGCCATCTGACTGTCACCGCTTCTTCCGTGTCGTAGTTTTCAAAATAGGCACCAAATACATCCTCCAAGTAAACATTTTCAACTCAATAGGATGCCCTGTCAAAACTCAAGAACTCTGGAACCTCGTCCTATTCCTGTGACCCGCTCACTACAGTTTGAAAAGGCAGTTTGCGATTTTGAGGCTTTACTGACTTACAGACCGCCGTGGCCTAGCTGAAGTTGTCTGCTTGCGTGTTTGTGTACGCACACGAGCGTGTGAGCTCCCACTCCTGCAACCCTCACCCCGCCCGCAACGTTCGCCCACTTTTGGGTCTTCACCCACCTGTCGCCCTCCCCAGCTCTTTGCTCGAATGTATATTCCCTATGCGTCTGGAGACCGACGAACTGGAGAAATAACCAACCTTTTACGCACGCGCAGTCGGCTGTCACTGCAGCATCGGGGAATTTCTTACGAAAAGTCTCGTACCACTCCTCGCTCATTGGTCGCCTTCTTCAGCCTGCGCCTCTACGGCTTCGGTGCCAGTCCTCCTGCCTGACTGCGCATTGCCGTGTGTCCGCCTATGGAGTCCGAGACGTGTCGTACATCCTGTCGAAGTTACTGCATTTTTTCTCTTTAGTCCTGGCCTCCAGGTAGTCGCTTCGTGTGACCCTTGGACCCTGTTCGCTTGACACCTTTATGTGTTAGTCACAAGTACCACCAAGAATCCGTCCTCCCATTTTTTTTCTTGGCATGCGAAGATAATGCACTCGAACAAACCAAGCTGACCCACTTTATCTAAGGATCTTCATTGGGGAAAAAGTGGCTTTTCAAGTTTATTTCCTATCTGCCAACACATATGATTCAGTACAGTAGTGTGGCCAGTAGGTGATACAAAATAAGAACTGGACTGGTCAGTTTTAACCTGCTACGCAGAGGTGGGCGACAGAGTAAGTGTCCGTAGAGGTCGTCTGGGCTGGCGTCTTGTCCTTCCTCCTGCTCGTTTAACTGGTCTTTACGTATATGCTATGTTCAAGATCGCACCCGCTGAAGCCGACTCTTGCACTATACTTTATATAATCGTCCAAGTCCGTCAGTGGAATTCATTCCGGGGACAGGGCATTGAAAATCGACCTATTAAGCGGGCAGACAAAGCGATCAGAAGTATGCATAGGAGGAAAGCTTGGTCGATACCGTGCTACAACTTCGCTACGTTTTATTACTCAGCGAGAAACGTAACTGTGCTAGTTGTTTGGTCAGCAGAGTCCGGAGAATCTGCTCACCAGATCGCATCCAAAAGGAAATAGAAATAACCCAAGGCATGTTAAGGGAAAACGGCTACCCAACACTGCTCAAAACTGTAAGTTTTTGCTGAGGGAAGCAAAAAAGCCAGTGTTGTGAGGTTCTTCGTCAATAGGCATTCTCAAGGCGATGAACCCAGCTGACTAAAAGGGGATGGTTGGTCCAGACCTGTTCACACGCTTTTCCTGCCGCTTAAGTCGGAGCACTGCACCCTACAATTACTGAGGACAAAAAACGCAACTGTCAGCTCAAACGACCTCGTGTTTGTGCTTTCTCCATCGCGTCGCATCTTTAAAGCGGGCTCACAGGCCGTAAGAGTTAGCGCTCTTCTAAAAAAAACACGAGAGCTTATGTCGGCATGGCTTGAGAAATAGTGCATCATGGACACTCAAGAGTTCTCTTCCTGCCCGCCTAGCAGACATCAGCCACCTGGTGGACGCCAATGAGGCCTTCCATGTGGTCAGTAGAGCTCCACGGCATTATCTGACGTCATCATGGCAGTGCCTACCAGTCACGTTGGAGTCGACGTTAAGCCCCCCAGTCAGCCCTGTTTTCCGCACACAAAAATTGCGTCCAGATTGCAGTTTCTGCCTCTGCCAACTAAACTACCGAAGACCCGCGGGCGGTCTAGCGCCATGACACTTTAGCCCATATCTTCGCCGTCCATGGTCAAAGGCTTTCAGAATCATAAAAACCCAAGGAATTACCAACCCCATTTTGAAACTAACCCAGATACTATCTGAGAAAGACTATACGGGTCTGATAAGAATCGACCGTAACCATCTGTATTTTGAATCGTCTTTTTTCAACTTTTGCGAAAAAACATTCGTGAAGTTCTGGTTTTTGGTCGGAAGGCACGCTTACTGCAAGTAATTCTAGTTGTTTTAAGGGCCGCTGCTGTCTTTGGGCGACCTTTATCCTTATGATGCTAATATAAACCGTAGACTTTCATATTTACCTTCTTCTCTGTAGTCGGCCACCGCACTGTTCGATATCATGCTATACTACGAATCCTGTATCGACTTGTCAATCACCTTTTCCGTTGATCGGACGCTTCCAAGCACCGCGTGGCAACGCTGTGTTGCTTTCCTTCGGAAGGTCAGTTCTTTTATCCTTTCACCTGTACCATCTGCATGTGAGCCTTTTAAATCCTCTTTACCGCCTTTTGTCTCCGTTCCTTTGGCATTTGCAGTCCTCCGCTCTGCGCTTCTTCAAACTCTCGCACACGCCTCTTGCCGTGCATCACTTTATGGGACTCAACTTGTCGGGTCTCTCCCTAGAGAAAATATGCTTCCGCGACTGCAACCTCTCCGGAGCCGTACTCTTCGAACTTGTCCGGTGGTTGCGCTACCTTATGACACTAACTGAGTCCTCATCTGCCTTCCTGGGCACCCGCTCAGGTGATCGAGTCGCCACCGCCGAGGGCTCACAGAAGCCCGTTCGCAACGGTTCTCGTCGCTATCCCCGCCTCTCTCTCCGCGGCCCACAAGTTCCCGGACTGTGGGCCCTTAGTCTCCATCTGCCCGAGAACCGGATAACCTCTGTCGACGCGGAGACCTTGCTTTCATTGATTCGTCACCAACTGGTCATTCTTCCTGGTCCACCAACACCCTGTAAAGCACGCAATGGTTTGACTGACGATTCACCCGATGATTTCCAAGTTGAAAATCGACCTATTGGAGGCAGCGGATATCTGGTTGAACTTAATCTTGCTCAAAACAACTTTCGGGTAGGGCGACACGCTTCTCTCTTGACCTTGTGGATAGCATAAACCAGTAGACTTTTCCAACTTTCACCCACTAACTTGCCGCGTTCGGTTTTATTTCGGAGATTTTCCTACACTGCTGCCAAAATTCACTGGCGGAAAGCTGATGGCTGAGGAGATAACATAGTTATCTGGACGTAGGGTCAGGTTATTACGGCTCCGTACCAGCTCCCGCCGTCGGACTTAAGAGTTAGTGAAATCTGACTCATAAGTTAGTAGACCAGCAGGTCCAGTGTCCACTGTGTGTATAGCCATAACGGGAACATGGGATGTTGTAGACAACACCTTTTCAATCGAGATAGCCAACCCTGTCCTTAGGGTGTACAAACTGTGTACGCAAGATGGTTGCAGGTTGGTGTGCTATGTTTATCTGATGCTCCTTCGGTTGTCTTTCGACGAGCTCAGATACATTTTTCACGTATAGGGGAGTCTGCCAGGTGAATGTTTTTGGTGCCTCGGTGGTCGTAGTTTTCGAAATACCTCTCTGTTTAAACCCATATTGCATGCAATGACGTACAAAGCCGCGAAGGTTCACGTTATGGGAAAATAATTTGAAGAGGTATTTCATTTCTGCTTGATAACTTTCTTTATCAGAGCAGTGTGTTTTAGCTCGCTTTAGTAGGCTATAGACGATACTCCTCTTGTGAAAGACGGGATGGTCAGTCTTAAAATGTAGGATGATCTCTGAATATGTTTCTTTGCGATAAACTGAAGTGTGAAGGGATCCACCAGTTTTTCGGAAATGGAACCCGTCCATCAACCTCTGTTTCAAAAGTGAACTTGATTCCTGGAAATGTAGAGTTAAGATTCGTGTGAAGCAGGAACTAGTGTACCTATAGAGCCATGCCAGTCGCGAGAACGATGCATTTCTGCAGGAAATTCACATACACAATTTAAAAAAATGTACAACAAGCAGACAGTTGCACCGCCAACGTAGAGTATCAGGCATTTTTATGGATTATTAACCCGTGCGGTGAAGAACGTGACAAATATATCAACTTACCTGTGCTTATGGGTAAACGGTGATTGATCAATCTCTTTTTTTTCTATTGAAATGAATTGCACACGGAAAAAAGTCCACATTTATGAGTCCGCACAGGTAAAGCAAGGTATTTATAACTTCCAGCCGCCACCAGTTTACGTTTTACAGAAAGTACTAACCTGCTTGATTATGTCAGTGAAAGTGTTCTAATCTTACTGCATACTCCAAGAATTCGAATTACCCTATTGAAGTTTGCCGTGCATACATGAACGTGCCGTTCGCTCTTTCCCTTTTTTATCAATTTACTCAGGAGGATATAGTTTCAGCAATTCATATCAACAATCTCGGTGACGTCACATCTGTAAAAGTGTACTTTAATAAGTGCGATTTGTGTATCTGCCTCGTTCGTTAAAATTTGAGCAGTTTCACCGCGTGGGTAATGGTGTCGACAAAAGGTACCTATTTATATGAGGGAATTTCGAGGTGCAGAAGTGCAGTGTTTTTTTATTTTCATTTCATCACTTGAATAAATAAAATGAGTCATTCACATGAATGCCACTTTTGCGTAGACAACAGGCACCGTCTTTCAGCTTGGGATTACCTTGTGGATCTAAGCATTAACTGACGAGTGCTTATTTATAGACAGGATCTCGCGGCACGTATATTTGAGTTTCTTCTTACTGCGAATTCTCCCTACCTGCCCTCCTGACTATTTCTCTTGGGTAAGAGCTGAACAAAGAGACGGCGTGAAAAGATATTGGTTTGTCCTCTGAGGATACACTGTCACGCCCCCCCCCCCCTGTCCATGTGTTACAGGTGCAGCTACATGCTGCGATCTCTGGCACCCTCTTCACTGTTTTGAGATCCATTTCATTCGCCAGCGTTTTTATAGACGCATGGGTGCATATTACGTGTCCTTTCTTGATACATCCCATTTCTCTTACACCACCGCACAGGACGAAGGTGTCAACATTCTCTGCACCGGTCTCCTGCAGGCGTATCGAATGCAGCAACGCCGCCTAGAGGTTGCCACCGCTGCAATTGCTGAAGCGACTGAGGGCAAGAAGACCTCCAAACCACCAAAATCACCCGCCACGGAAGACACAGAACCGACTGACGGGAGTGCGGGCACGGAAGGAGAGTCATCGAAGCCATCGGTCCGCCTGAAACTGCCTCCATCTTGTGCACTCCCCAGTGTCCGCGGATTGGAGCGGCTCTGTCTCTCAGATAACGGTCTAACACCTCTCTCCGCTCGAGACCTGGCCCACGTGGTCGCCCAGTCTACCGAGCGCATGGCACCCCTCATTGGCGGCCTTACGCATCTCGATCTCAGTAACAATCCGGGCCTCGGAGACGAGGGTGTAGAGGTGTTGTGTGAGGGTTTGATAAAAAATTGCACTCTTCGTGAGCTGATCCTGCGGAATGTGAGAATGGGATTTGGAGGTGTGTTCACTTGCTCTTTTGCCTTTCGCTCTCTAAGTTGTAGTTGGGATGGGAATCACTGAAGAGGATATTTATGTAAAGAAGATGAACACACGATCTCTGAGACAGAAGGTGTATTAGCCTGAGCTTTCGGTCTCGTACAGGAGGCCACCGTCAGAGGCTGGGAAAATGCGACATCAAATGAGCAGTTTTTATAGTCAAGCGATGAAGGGGGGATATGAGTGCAGAGGGCGGTATTCGCGATAAGCTGAGTCCCACGCCGTCTTACGGCGGCGTGACAGTGTACAGCCTTGGCTGAAAAGTGGGTCTCGCCTCTTGGCCGCGGGAACGGAGCGCGTGATAGCAGGGGGTATGTCAACGTGTCTGTTGATAGAGTTGGTGTCAGACACCCAGGCCTCCAACAGTCTCTGACGATGGCCTCCTGTACGAGACCGAAAGCTCAGACTGATACACCTTCTGTCCCTGAGATCGTGTGTTAATCTTTACAACAAGAACCTGGGATTCGCATATTTGCTTCCATCCGATGATATTTATGTTCATCATAACTGACTCCACAGTTTGCTGTTTTCACTAATGTTGGCATTAAAGGGCGTTAAGACTATTACTTCAAACACTTATTTTGAGCAGCTCATACACAAAAGAAAACTGCCAGGGCAGGAAAATCTGCGACAAGGAGAAATCGCACTAAGAGTCCGCCGTCAATTCACGCTGGTTGCCATACCGGCGGAGTTGTCACAGACTCGTCGGCCATGAAAATATCTCGAAAACCTGTCCCATAGCGAATACGCGTATTTTGGGCATAAATTTTATACCCGCATCTGAGCCCATTGCTCGCGAGTTTGAGGCTTTTTCCTTATAGTGACCTCGATGACTGCTAGGTTTTTTGTGCTGACGCAGCAGGCTTGCAAATTATTGGCACCTTCCTCTATTTTTACGCGGAATATTCCGTCTTTTTGACGTCCTGTTTACAGATTCCTGACCGTGTTGCACTCTACGGGGGCACTTTTTGCGTCCAACCAATACTGTGGTGTACATTGTAAGCTCGACGCTTACTTCACTCGGCCATGTGATCATGCTGTCGACGCAAGAATGGGCTCAGATGACGCAATGGCATGAACACCCGGCGAACGTTTTTTGCGACCCGACGCTGTATCTTAAGTGCTTATACTCTCAGCGGTCTCGTTTCTCACCTCGACTTTACACTCTTCGCCAGCCACTCCTTTCACATGCAGCACAGACCCTAATGCGAATTGCAACTCACGAAAGTGCAAACACGAGTCCATCGGCCGAAGCTGGCATGTTTACTTGCTGTCAAACTTCCGCTCACTTGCGCAGCGCCAGGCCTGCTCTCAGAGATGGAACATCACCCCTTCTGCACAGGATGCATGTCTCCTACCGACGATTGCCTGCATCGGCTTCTAAACGGGACTTGGGCATGATCGTCAGGGGTGAAGTACGCCTACTGTCTCGGTCGTCACGCCTCGGCCGAAGTCACTGGCCCTGCGGTTGCCATAAACCGCAGCTTTGCTGGCTTAGGCCAGTTTTAGATGATTGGGTTAGGATATTCCTAAGGATTCCAATCTTGGATTGGAAATCTGGTTAGATGTCGAGTACAGTCAGAGGAATCTAGAGCCTTGTACGGCCTGCTTTTGTGGCTTTCCCTTAGTTCTGCCATCACGCCCACTCCAATGCCCAATTGATCTTTGGTCAGTACCTTTAGTTCTCATCAACACCGGATGGAGTATTGGCATTCTTTGAATGCCTGCTGCTTTAATGTCGATGTCCTTGAGGTCGAATCTTGTAACAAATCCCCCCAGTCTGACACCAGTTTGCCTGATAGGACCATACATTCCTTCCTGCTGGGGTCCTTAGAAGTAAGATCAGATCGGATTTCAAGAAGCCGCATTTTTCGCAGTGTTAACTATCACCCAGGAATACCCGGATGGATATTTAAGGACATAGCCCGTGATGCTATGATGAAACCTCAGTTAACACGGTAGTTTCCACTCAGCGCATCTAACCCGAGGCCGGTATCTCATTAGTTCGCTGATTGTTTCAGCTGCAAGCTTGTGTAGTGTGGTAGAATCAGGTCAGTCTATCCGTCAGTAGTTGGTTGCTGAGCCATAGAAATCATAAATTGAGGGGTTACCGCAGAGGGACTCCCTGACGTGAATGAGAACTGGATTGTACAAAGTTGGATTCGGCGGCAAATGAGCCAATGAAATAGATCAAAGCAGAATTTCAGATCGATCATTGCGCCCATTTTCATCTCGATTTGTCATGCCTCATTCTTGCTGCAGTCCGATGAGATCCGGATTGAAGTGTTGAGTACGACGTTGCCCAAGTATTCCTTACTATGGTTCAATTCACGTGTTACCGTATTGCACGGTTCTTCTGAGGCTTTGTCAACTGTTCTGCTGTTGAAGGCGAAGTTGCAACGACTCCTCATTCAGGCCATTATAATGTCTTCGATTTTGATTCTTGTTGAGAGTTCTAACCAGTAATATTTGCCCTCTGAATGGGCCACGTGGTAGATGCGCTGGACCAACGTGGGGACCATATCGGATTCTGGCAGGCGTTATCGGAATGCACACCATAACAAATGCCGATATTTCGGATTGCGATGACAGACTCAGTTGCCGGCAGCCGTCGCGCACATTGGGACATTTTCCGCCCCCATTTTTGTTGCTGGTTAAAATCCCGGTCATTTGCTGTGTGGACCGGGGGTTGCGGAGTGAAACGCCAAGGTGCGGGCTTGACCGTGCCATCCACCTGCGCCCTCTCCCGCCGGTCTTCTTGACTCTGTCTTGACACCGGGCCCAGGGGAGGGGGGAGGAGAAAGTGCAGTAGATGCTGCTCAAGTCCACTATCACTATAAGCCACATTCACGCGCAAGTCCCCGTGCCTGCTTCACCTCGCTGTAGAGCATGCGGGGACATCGTCGGTAACGACGATCGAGCCAGTAATATCTAACGATGCGTGTAGCTCGGAGCGGTGTGCCCGGCTAGCCACTGCGTGTCATCTCATTTTGCAGCCGACCTTAACTAGTCGCTGCGGTCAGTCTTCCTAAAGGTCTTTCGTGTTCACGTGGGCTGATCCTCGTCACCGTTGCTGGCTAATCTGTTGTTGTTGGCTGCGGACTCTTTCTTTTGTTCATATCAATAACTGCTTTTCGACACTCTTTGTCTGCCTACTGATTATCATCTTGACCTTTCGCGATGGAGTGTGGATTACTTAGTCCATCAACTTGTTTTCGTAGGTATCTTTGCCCTGTCAGGCTATCTTGGTGAATCAAAGTCCCTGGTTCTCCTGGACATTCGGCAGAATTCGATTGACTTGGCCGGAGTTATGGCACTAGCTAAGACCATGACGATCAACGAAAGCCTCACCAGTCTCCTCTCCGATGCGCGAAATCCTTTCATACCGGTTGCGTCCGTAAGTTGCCGGCCTTCCTTAAATGCACGTCCAGTAAATATACAGGACATTTCTTATCTCCACCTTCTTTCTTGCGCATGAGGCCGTCCAAGTCGGGTATTTCGTGTTGCATTCACCCCGACTTGGTCTATCCAGCGCCTATAATTTTCAGTTAGAGTGATTCCCCCTCGATCTCGGGGGTTACGTTCCAACACCCCCACGACAAAAGGTGAAAATTCGCGAAGTAAAAACTGTATGCTTTTATGGTTATTCTTCATATTTCAAATCATTTTAGACCTTTCCACATTTTTATAAATATTTCCCACAGTTATGCCGCATAAACCCTTTGTATTCTCCTAGATACTAGGTAAGATTAGCAGAACGTACGCACGTAAACAAACATCGCCTGCAGAAATCCGTAAATTAGCGAGAAACCCACAATAGACTGAAGCCGCGTAAATTTAAGAACGATTTAGCGAGGGATTACTGCATGCTTCGGAGCTCTAGGAAGTATATTCTGTTTACAACAAAAAGGAAGCCGTATTACGGCAATTTTTTATGAAACACTATAGTATGACCCCGCTAACCCTTTTTTCTAGTGCCAAGAAAGCAGGCTCACAGCTTTTGTCCTCGCGATGCAGCCTGTACCACTGTTCCAAAAGGCGGCTGCCGACCATCTTTGCGTCCGACCGTTCTGAGCTAGCTTGGTTTTCCTGTTAAATTTCATTTAATTATTTTTCCCATTTTAGAAGGACGCAGGCTTAATGCAGACCTTCTTAGCTGATCTGGACAACTGCCTACGCCGTAACCGTCATTCAGCATTGAAACAGAAGTTAGAGCTTCCGTCCGAAGGGGCAGTTCAACTTGCAACCACCAACTCTGCTCCCGCTGTTCACAACAACGAGATGTCTGCGGTCATTGTTGCCACAGACGACACCGATAACTTGTCCAGAACCGATGACCATCCTGCGTCCGAAAATAAAGAAGACGGAGCTGTGGAGGATGCCTCGATAACCGCTGATTCTTCACCGTCTCTTCGTTACCAAAGTCAGTCTCCAGACGCCCCGAACTTGTTTGAGCAGTGTCAGACACAATTGCCTGATCAGCTTATCATGGGTAGAGAAGAGTGTGAAGTCGAATCACAGCATACGAACCCTTCTCCGTTGTATGATGATCCCTCCAACTTAGCGAACTCAGAAGGTGATCAGTTGCAGGCTGAAGAAGAGCTAATTCCATCCCCACCATCGTCCCACTGGCCGCCACTTACGGTAGATGAGTACGAAGATTATGTTAGTTCTGACCCCCTCAGACTGCTTGAAGAGGGCACTTCCCCAGTTTTAAACGGCCTACAATCGCTTGAGGAGGTAGAACATGCACCACCGCTGCCGTCACTGCCAGTTTCGCTTGATAGTGAGAGGGATGTTGGTGCTACCCTGCCGTTTGCCCTTTCAACAGACACTAGAGCCAAAGTTCGGCGCATATCAGAGATATCGTCTGCCGAGAGTCCTGAGGATGATTCTCCCCAATTATCTGGCGAGGAAGAGGAGATTTTTCTTGCGGGATCCACGGAGGAGCAAAAAGAAACGGTTGATGTGGCTCACGAAATTTCACAGGCCCTCAACCAGGACGTCCCTCCCCTACAATTCGGTTTTGGACCTGATGCAACTGCTCCACGTGATTTGGCACCTGTAGCGGGATTACTGCCTGCAGAGGAAGTCGAAAATTTGCAGTCTTCATCAGAGGGAAACAAATCGCCAGATGCACTTCGGGAGACACCAATGGATGATTCATCGACGTCCAACCAGTGCTCGCTTCCTTCTCCCTCTTCATTGACACAGAATCTGATTACTATTCAAGACCCAAGTCTTAATATCACCACAGCAGAGATGTTGGCTGGTGAAACCTCGAATGTTACTAAGGCCCCCTACGCTTCTCAGATTTATTCTGACGTTTACACTGAAGAAAATGAACTCCACGAGGTTTCTGAATCTGTTCAGAACCACTCTCTCGACCATAACGGACAGGCCGATGCGAGTAACAGTGCACAAGCCCCTGTCATTTGTGCGGAGACCGAATTTCACCCAGCTTTGCCTGATAGTCCCATGGGGTCCGATAGCACGTTCTGTGGTACTTACCACGCGATGGAACCCGTTTCCTCTGTTGACCAGCCGAAAGCTCCAACGCCTATTTTAAAAACGGTGAACTGTCATGATCTTGCTCTGGACGCAAGCAAAGTCGACGGTCTGACCAGTTCTCTTATGGAAAAGACAAAGACGCAAGAGGAAAGTTTTGATCATGTTGAGTCTGCACTAACGGCTTCATCTGCACTAGACTCATCGTGCTCTAACCCCAGCCCAGACGACATTCCCTCAGACTACCGGGATCATATGATTGACGGGACTTCCGGTGTTTGTTGCCTTGACAACCCTCCGCACCCACTCACTTCTGATGATTTGAAACAATCTTTGATTAAAGATCCGACCCAGGATGTAGACTTGACATCAGATCAACGAACTCCTCCTGGCGAATTTCAAGCATCGACGTCGCTTGTAGGAGGCAACATAGAGAGTGTATCTGATAAGGTGGGACAACTATC
The DNA here is from genome assembly GCA_902702965.1 of Spirometra erinaceieuropaei. Classification (NCBI taxonomy): domain Eukaryota; kingdom Metazoa; phylum Platyhelminthes; class Cestoda; order Diphyllobothriidea; family Diphyllobothriidae; genus Spirometra; species Spirometra erinaceieuropaei. The sequence continues at coordinate 772,637 of CACRXP010000274.1, read as the reverse complement.
GATCGAAATCGATAAGCCCATTCCAATGCAAGGGGCAGGCGAATCCAGTGAGAAGACCCGAGAGGAGGAAAACTCCACCCTCTGTGAAGCTTCTGGTTTTACAGGGGCTCTGACAAGGGATAACAAGGGAGGACCTGAATTTGATCGGCGATCAAACTGCTCCGTGATGGAGGCTGCGGTTGCTTTGGACCGAATGGAGTCTGTGGCAAATCTGGACGAGGACCTCGCTGGTAATGAGTTGTTCGTTAACGTCAACCGAAATGAGTATGAAGGTAGTTTTACATCTTCAGATGGAACGTGCGTGCGTGTAGAGCCTATCACCGAACCGAAGCCCGATGTTCAACAGTGTACGAGGCCTCCATTGGTCCTTAACTCGTCCTTCGCTGAAGATCAAAAAGACGAAGGTGAGCAAGCAGTAGTAGAGGGAGAAAACTCGTCTTTAGTGAGTGCAGTTGACCCGTCACACCACTCAAGTTTAAATGCCGATTCTTATCTGTTCGAAGAAACCTCCGCCCGCCCGTCATGCGATGCTGGAAGTTTTCCCACTGATGGTTTACCTGATCGGTCGAAACAGACTTTGAATAATGCCTATGTCAGCGTCCCCCGGCCCGATAATACCATCGGACGAGGGGGTTATTTGGAGGAGCACTGGTCCTCGTTGACACCTGTCTCTGACGTTGCTACAAAAATGAGTGCGGAACCAGTACATTCAGCCGACCAAAGTGGCAGAAAAGATGTTGTTAAGTCGGATATGGCTGAATCGACCGAAGAGTTATTCAGCTCCGACCTCTGGCCCCAATCTGGAGAGGCAGGCGGAGAACCCCTGACGAGCTCTTCAAATGCACAAGAAATGTCTCAGCTGAAGAAAGGTCGAGAGAACCAAGAGTGTATGACAACTGACAGTATGCTGGTGGGAAACAGTATCCAACAGTTACCCTGCACTCCCAGTGTTTCCAACCCCATTACCGTCTCTTCGGAGGCGGATACCTTCGACAAGGATGAAAATCCTGCTCTAGATACACGGTTATCCTTCACCGAGACTGCGTTTGCATCCTCAGAGCCATCTGTTGAGGCCTGCGTGCCAAGTCGACATGACACCTCCCACCGGCCCACAGATCCGGCGGCAGTACTCGACCCCTCTGACCTTCGCACTTTAACACCACCGTTTGAACCAAAGCATAATCGAACCTCGGCTGCCGACAGTAAGGAATTCCCACCATCGCCACTGTCTCTGCATGGTGTTTGCTCAATGGACGGTGATTGCTCCACGCCTCCACACAAAATTATGAATCCCACCCTATATGTTAACCCGCCTGTGCCCGATTCTTGGGAGGACGAGAACTGGGGGGACTTTGAGAGTGACGAACCCCAACTGAGTGCGGAATTCGGAAAAGATTTAACTCAGGTTGGTTCTTGTTTGTTTTTTTTCTCCTTATACATTGCTTTTTTGGAAATCCATATCCCTACCCTAGTTGGAAAAGCCTGTGCACATTGACTCCACCCTTTACTACTTTAAATAATCACAACTGCTCCCCCCCTACCCAAGTTTTCATGCGTTCGTTTGCAGATGGCTGTCGGCTTATCTGCGTGGTGGGATTCACAGGCCGGTTGTTTCCGGAACTTCGTAAACCGTCTCCATTCCTAGTGCATGCGCACGATCCCGGATGTCTTAGTTCGGTCGTCATAACTCTCCGGGATTAACTTTTGCCTATCGTACCTTCCCCTCTGCATCGTATACTGCTCTGTTTGTGCCTGGTTGTACCTCTGAGCGGCGCCTACGTAATTGTTAACACAATCGAAACAGTTGATTCCTAAGCAATTGCTGGATATGGGTTTAGCAAGATTAGGCATGCCTTTAGAGTAAGTTAGGATTTAGGTTGACCTTGACCATCTAAATTCTGTTGCTCAGCAGACTTTCGGGTTATGCCGATACTGTGGGAACGAGCGCTATTCGCTGCGTCGTCTGGCGACGCAGTACAGTTTAAAATACTTGTCAGAACTGGTTAATTTTCGTAGATTTGCCTTCCTACTTGGGAACTAACTTCTTTTTTTATTGTGATGGCTGTTAGACAGCTCTTCCACCAGACTAGTTCGCTTGATACAGACCATTTTCCTTGTTGCTCCTTCATCTTCAGTCAGAAACACCCTTAATTGTGGTTTCTCATTGACCCGTTGTTTCTTCTGACCCCACCACAGATGTCACTGGAGTTCTCGAACACGTCGGGGTCACCTTCCACTGTTTGTGGTCATCATAGCCATCCGGTGTCGACGCTTCCTGACGAAGTTCCTGACCCAACCACCGGCAAGACCCATGTTGACTGAGTTTGTTTCCCCATGCCGCCTAGGATTTGCAATCCTTTGCAGTTGTGCAAAATTTTGTGAGTAGTTTAATCGAGCCCCTGACTAATACTCATTCTGTCAGCATGATAAATCACCCAAAATTTGCATACTACCGACTGCATGTCTGCAGCTTGTGAGTATTACGCGGTTTTCTGCCGCAGCTGATAGATTTGAGCTAAACTACTCATGTCAACTTGCGACCGAGCCTGAAAGGGTTTGTCTTAAAAGACTTACTCCATCACACATACTTATTTCTGGGTTAAACTGTTCTATCACTGGCAGTTCCTTAGCGCAAAACGGCCTCCATAGAGGGTGCATCGCGCCTGTGTACTGAGGCGCGTGCTATACCGAAGATATTGCCATTGCTAATTTACAACCGGCATTCCTGAGCAGATCTTCAATCTCCATGTTTACGATTTTTCTACTGCCTTGTTTGTAGGTATAGTCGCTCTGTGATCGGTCCTCCCTCGTCCATGATGGACACGCATCGCCCCTTCGCGGTTTTGTTCAATGTCTTTCATGAGCGCCCAGCTAGCATCAGTTCTTTTTTGTGCTCTTCCCCACTCATCCACACACACACACCCTGATTTTTAAAGAAACAAGCCTGGCTGTGGTTTTTTTCTAAACTGGCTTTCTCACCCACACATGCACCACCACCACCACTGTAGCAAAACATGTACGTGTACAACACTACTTACCCAGTGCTCGGCCGACACACTTCCTCCTGATAAAAGGTTGCATGTTTCCGCCCTCTTCTTTATTTTAGTCAAGTTGGTATTGTTCTTTGAATGCTGCTTGCTAACCATATGCTCTTCGCCTTCTTTTATGTCGTGAATTCTCGTTTGGGTCCGCCATTGGTGCCTTCCAGGCACGAGAAGGCGTGCTTGGAGTGACTGACTATTCTGTGACGTTCCAATTAGCTGTTGTGCCTGCGTTTAGGAACAGGCCCCTCCGTTGGCCGACTTATTCCGGGAATCAATGTCGGACGTGGTTCGGCTAGCTGAGTTTGATCGTTGCAGTATGCGAAGTGTACCCGTAGTGAACGATTGTCATCTCGCTGTAAGTGGATGATGAATGCGACCTGTGCGTGAATTGGATAACAGCGAGAAGGGCTTGCGCGGCAGTGGATGTCATGACAACAGACTACCCTGGATGCGCTTGCAATAACACGACAGATCCTACCTTGCCGACTGTGCCGGATCACAGACTCCACTGGATGCGGAAGGCTGCGGCCACAACGCTCATCCGGCTTCGTCCTTCAGCCAGTCGTTATTGGAGCATTCAGTTACTTGTACTTGCAACGGTATTCGTATAACTGATTGGATTGATTGCTTGCCTAGGTTCGCTGCGAATGACCGGTCTCCATCAACGTCAGTCACTCCAGGCCTCGGCTGAGCCATTTGACAGGTCGGTTCCGTTGGCCAGGATTACGGATTTGCCAAAGGCAAACTCAAACCGCGAAGGCCTCTTGACGCCGTCACCATCGGGGGTTGAGTTTACGCGGGGTGAGCTTCCAGACGTTGGATTGGCAGCACCCGACCGAGTCATTTTAATAGGCGAGTAAGGAGGAGGCACCTGGTGGGACCTGCCCGGCGGAGTGTTGGGGCGAGGACAGGATGTCTACCCGGTCGTCTAATTTATACGTGTCAATGGTGCCTATATTTGTTTGTTCTGGAGCTGGCTTTCCGTGCATCTACCTGCCTGGTTTTCCCACATCATGCTCCAATGGCTAGACCGAGTCAAACCAATTGTGGATGGGCGCGGACGCAGTAGCTAGTGAGGCCGAGGTCGCGTCTTACGTACTACACCTGCTAGTTCCTAACTCCACACAAAAAAGTCTCCAGTTAGGTATCGACCACATTAAAGAACCGTCGCAGCCTAATCCCCAGTCTTGAGTGGGGTCCATTATCCTTTCGGTCAACAATCTTCTAAACCAATTTTTTCACGTTGGGTTAGTCAAGAGGCGCGTCCGGTATTTTATGGAGAGGAACTAAGCAATGGTTCTATTGATAGCACCGTCTTCGATCTCGCATGCGTTGGTTCTCCATCCCAGTCCTACCTACTAGAAACGAAATTGGGCGCGGTCGACGCAACGTAGGTCCTGCGTCTAGCGCGTTACGCACAGGGGTTGTGGTCTCACAGAAGTGAATCAGATGCAACGAATGCCGAACTAGGAGGGTGCTGCAGTAGTTTAATCCTCGGTCCACTAGAGAAAAAAGTTATCCCGTCGCCTATCAGGCCGCCGAAGTGCGGCGCATCGCGTCAGCCTCACTATGGGGATTAGTGCATTGAATTGCCATGAGGGGGTGCACTTCAGCATCGTCTTCGCTCTCCCCTCTCCCATGCGCCAGTGACCAACTAATGTTGAGGTATGGCACGGTGGCCGACGCAGTGTGATCCTCCGTCTCGTGCCTGCAACGCGAAACGCTCGCTGTCAGCGTCGACCTTGATTAACCTAATCGCGTGATCGGTGCTTGAACTCTGGGTGTGCGAGTGCTAGGTGTATGCTCTGTATATCAGGGGTAGTTTTCGTTTACGTGGGTATGACACAGTAGTCTCCCGCGGTGACTGAATGCGCGGATGTAATGCCGGCAGGGAAGGTGGAAGTTGTGAGGGCTTCTGGAACTAGTCCTCCAGTCGTCTTGGGATGGCTTCATGGGCGTCTGACCAGGCTGGCATGTGTCTGGAACGATCAATCTCAGTGTCGGGTCGGTGTCACCGACTCGAAAATTTACGAGTACAACTCAATTTTCCGAAGAGACTTCTCTTTTTTATTATATCACCTCGGAATGCACACCACATAAGCTGTCCTCATTGATCTCCAACTATTTTAGTGGTTCTTAATGCGTTAATCTGCAGTGACTTGTTGAGCTTACGTACAAGTATCTGTACCGACGTTATCATAAAGTTTCAATTTTGGCAGGCACATGTTTACGATGTGGAGATGGATATGCTTACACATGACATGGGTTTTGGCATAGCAGGCTCTTCAGGTCCATCGTTGGAGTCGATCTATTCTGTCCGCTACAACGTTGGTGTCGTTCGAAGACAGTTTAGGCGAGAGGGGATCGGCTTCCTTGCTCGAGGTTTGAGAATTGCCCAAGTTTTCGCTCCGTAGATGGGGCCGATCACATGAAATATTCGCTGAAATTCTGAAGTGCGTTTTCGAATAGGAGGGATTACATAGGTGCGGTTGTAATACTGATTAATTTGCTGTATAGTCCTATAATATTTTTGGGAAGTGGCAGCATGTCAGCTTTTGAATGCATAACGTTTCAATCTCCTGTAGAAACCTTACTCGGTAAAAATAACTACTTAAGCAGCATGCATTTTCACATTGATTTCGATGGTCTTGCTGATTCACGAACAAAAATATGCTTTCCTTCAGTCGTTTGATAGAGAACCATGTCATCTTCATGCTTTATACCCGAAGAAGGAGCAGAATTAGGTTGAAAATTAGTTCTCTAATTCCCGAATAATTTGGAGCCTGAGCAGTCGTTACATTAGCGCTTAGTGATTTCAGTCTACAGGGTGCATGCACTCCGCGTATAGAAAATCATATATTCGCCTATGCCTTTAAAAAGATATCACATAGAGTTCATAAAATTTTACAATTAATGCGGACCATGTTACCATGGAGCAATGGTAAACGGACAGGTAAGATGCTGTATGAATGGACATTGCACGGTCTTTAAAATCTCATGGTCAGAAACTTTTTCAAATGTAAAATATGAAGGCGATGTGTTTCTCTAACAAACGACTGAAAATAAGCATATTTTTGTTCGTGATTTCTCTAGAATATATTTGAATTAGCAAGACGATCGAAATCAATGAGAAAATGCATGCTGCTTAAGTAGTCATTTTTTTACCGAGTAAGGTTTCTACAAGAGATTGAAACGCTATGCATTCAAAAGCTGACATGCTGCCACTTCCAAAATATTACAGGATTATACCGCAAGCTAATCAGTATTACAACCGCACCTATGTAATCCCTCCTATTTGAAAACGCACTTCAGAATTTCAGCCAACGTTTCGTGAGATCGGTCGCTCACTGTAGGCGCTGAGGGGTATGCCGCGATTTCAGACACTGTTGGAACCTGCCTTCGTTGGTTTTGATTGCAACTTCCTCGCAGAATCCAATGCTCTTTGTGATGGTGGTGCTTCAGAAGTGAGAGAACTGGTCATCCACGTGAGGCTAGTTCCGCTCACACTTACAGTTGACTCGGCGTATTGAACAGCTGGGTACCGTTTTGAGCATGGTAGCTGTTTTTTTTACTTTTTGGTGGTTATTCGGTAATTAGTGTATCGGAAGGTAGCAAGGGTCAGGCTTAACTTGATGTCCTCCCGGGTTTATGCAAAGAAGCTTCGTGAGACTTAATTTAACAGTTGGCGAACTAATTTTAGTCTTTTGGGGGTTGGGAATCCCTGACACGCGTTCTGGACAAGCAGTACTGCCCGGACAGACTATTAATGGAGGCGGGCATCCCAACTGTCAGAATGGTTCTTCTACGCCTGAAGGAGCGCTTGATGTAAATGATGTCCTCGAAAGCGCACAAGCTTCTAGGTCTGATGGAATATGGAACAACGGGCTCCGTAACCCTTTTCCAACGACAGAGACTGGAATCATCAAGACGAAAAAGTATGTTCTGAGCGCAGATAACTCCATGAAGTTTTGTTTAAGTTGTAGTTCCTTTAGCGCGTACAAGCCTTCCGCCCATGGCGCATGCACCTGCCTGAAAATCCTGTGGTCACTGGTTTCGATCGGCGTGAATATGCGCAAATTCAGTCTGATTGACAGCCAATCACAGGCGGACATAAATTGCGTAAGCACTCAACTAACTTACCAGGCTGTCACGGACTGATCCATAGGAAATTTATTTATTCCTGCCAACTTCACCAGGCCCGGAAATAGCCGCTTCTCCGGACTTTGAGCGCCGTCAAGCTTGATCCCAGAACATACACTGCGACATGTGTCTTTCCGCTTCCTCAACAACGGGATTGGCTATGACTAGTGTGGTGTTCAAGATATATCTGATATCCTAACCGTCGCAAAAACATAAATGGAGAATAGTGTGGGAGTTTCCTTTGCTTCGGCTTATATGATGTGATTGAGTAACCCGTTCAGGCCCACCCACGAAATCTGTTTCCACCATTCCCGCATTGCGGGAGTTCTTGTCTTCCGTTTTCTCAGTGGCGCCACACACCCGACTGTTATCGAAAATTTTTTTTCCCAATGTTAAATATAAACATGCCCCTGCGGGTATCTTAGAGATACCAGTTCCAGTTACGTTTGTTTATTTTGACGACGGTAGCGTCCTGACATGAACCACATCAGAAACAAAGGAGCTAGTTTGTCTGTGAATTTGTGGTTGTCGTGTTTTTGAATGTTTGCTAGGACTGGCCCGGTCTCAGGCCTTTCCAATGGAAGCTGCTGCGCTCTCTTGATTTTCTATTGGAAGGAAGACGGATGATCAAGATCCTTAGGTATGCCTGTATGAGAAGGCCGATTGATTGTTTGTTTTCGCAGATTAGGGAGGGGTAGTTGAAGATACCTGAAGCTTTCACTACAGAGTTTCGGAGTCGCCGACAGTAGCTTTAATCTATCTTGGCTGAGCTCTGACCGTAGACCGCCTGGTTGATCTTGAATAAGTTTCCTTCTTACCCGTAACCGGCATAATTTCGGATCACTGTAGTCGTGCTAAGTAGCCAAACGTTCCATATCTCCCACAGTCTAATGCAGTTGGCTTTGACATTCCACATGTCCTGCTTTGATCGCGTAGTTACTATCATTGACACAGACATTGTATAGACTTTGGTCTTGGAGATCAGGCGTCAAATTTTTTCATCGTTTTTATTGACTTAGATTTGACGTACAAGCAATAACTTCCGTTGCGGTGGGATTAAAAAAACTTGCCACAGTTCCCTTCGTTGGGTCTGAACATTAGCATTTTCCTCCATGATCTGTATTCGTTCAAGAAAGAAATTCGGTCGATTGCTAAAATTAAGTCGACATTTGGTCGTATCGAGTGATGACTCGTTTATCCTGCCGGATATTTTCTTGCGTGGGGACACCTACATGGTTGCGCTTATGACCACAACTTGCAAGTGGCAAGGAAATCATCCGTGCAGTAGTCCATATCACACGGCGTCCTGCTCACTAGAGCGTCGTGTTGGTCGTTCATCCCAACATGGACTTAGTGAACAGTGGCGAGCTTCGCGAGTGGGGCGCATCCAATTTGTTTCTCCCCCGATCATAAAGCGGAAGGGGTTGGTCAGGAGTAAACTGTGTTTATGCATGCCTGTGATGGTCTCTCTAGTCACGGCCTCACTGTCCGTGACGCGCGCCATGAACCTGCCATGATTTTCTAGAGTCCATCGCGATTCGTCGCATCGGCTTTTTTCGTCAGATCCACAGGACTTGCGCCTTGCATTTCTTGGCATTTCTCTTGCAGTTCACGAGCGGCGAAGATCATGCCAATGAATCAGCCATATCGCTAGAAGTCACACTGACTTTCTGGGAGGTCCCTGTTCGAGATAGCTGTTGCAACTGCTAAGGAGAATGCGAGCGAAGATCACTCCATCGATTTTAAGCAGGTAGATTCCTCTGTAGTTATAGCGTAGTTGTCGGTTATCTTTCCGTTAGTAGAGATGGACAATTGTTGCGTCCTTGAAACCCTGAAAAAGCTGGCCGTGACTCCACATCTGAAATATGGCGATAAGTTTGTTCGTCAGCCGGGAAGTGCCGCGCTTGTAAATATCGATCGGAATTGCGTCAGATTCCGTCGCTTTCCTGCTGGATATTTTTTTTACGGTTTTAATGGTTTTTGGGATTGAACGTGGGTAGTTCAGGTCGTTGTTCGTTCTCATTTGGGGAGGCCGGTCGATGGCGGGTGCGGCGGCGTCGGCGGCGGCGGCGGCGGCGGTAATCGTGGATGGACCATTGAGGACACTTCAGCAGCACCTGTCCCAGCCCCCCAGAATCTAAGATTTCTTCGTCAAAATTGTTGCTCAGTCGGAGGTGAGAAATGACGCGATTCCCTTGGTAGGGGAGCCGTAGACCGCCCTGATTGTTGCAAAGAGGTTCTTTGTTTCATTGCGGACCGCACAGTCTCGGATATACTCGGCCTTGCGACTCATCCAACCGCCCAATAGCGACCTGCATCACTTTGGCAATCAATGATTTCGCAGCGTGGTTGACCCCTCGGCTTGCCGACACCGTGATGCCAATCAATATTGGCCGCAGTAGCACAAAGCTCAAACACTCAGGCAGCGTAGCCTGCGCCAATACGGACGTTAAGACCACGAAAATCAATCCGTTTTCCACCTTCGGCACAGAAACGAGGGAGGCAAACAGGTTTGCGTATAATTCGTCCTTTACTTCTCCAGTACTTGTGACTAAAGAGGGCTGAGAGTGACAGTCTCACAGTAATGAGACGATTGCTGACTCTCTGCAGCAGGCAAGAGAGTCGTTGAGCAATTTCGTTTAATATGACAAGATGCTTTCAACATCTCGTCGCTTTGCCTGAGTTCAAAGAAGGTGTAGCCGACACTCCTAGTTTTTCCTGTTTGAATAAGCGGGTTCAGTGTGTGCTGTAAGGTCCACTTTGCGGGAAGCAAGTTTCCGAGTGATTAGTGCAGTCTTGGCTGCGGGGCACATGATAGGTGAATTGTCTAAAAGCGAACGAACGAAGGCTGTTAGAGCTGGCACCGTCACTTCGGTATTCTGTGGGGAGGCACAGAGTGGGTGACGGCTGTTGTCTGGTACGTAGCTTCGAACACATCTTTTGCGTCAAGATATCACGGTCGGCCCGCCGACAACATGAAGTACCAGACTTTTTCTGGGCATATCTTCTGGTGCCCTGAAGAAGAGTACACAGCGCATTTCTAATAAAGACAGCTACGTCATCCCAGACGACAGCCGAAGTCCACTGTGTCACGACTTTGATACAGTGTATTGGCCACTTGAAATTGTCAGTACCGTCTGCGCTATCGTATTTCGCCAGTTCCGTCAGACATTCTGTTTGGTGAAGATGAGGGATGCCAGACATTCCTCTTCCAGAGGATACGCTCACTGATCGCCTTACGAGACCCCAGACGTGAAACCCCTGAGGCTCGGATCTACGTCTTGTTGATAAGAAGTCCAGCGCCCTAACCCGATCGCAACTGACAGGAAAACTAGCCCGCGGGGCAGTAGTTAGGACACTTGACTTCTAACCAAAGGAGGGCGGGTTCGAGTCTCAGTGGTTGCAAACCTGCACGTGGTATGGTCGGCTGATGGCAGCTAGAAGCCAGAAACGGCCATTATGGGCTTCCCTGTCTTGCCAGTGGCCCCAATTTCCTCTGTGTTCGGCCCCCCGGCTATCGACGGTCATCCGATTGTGGCTGTCCTACTGAGTGCCTTTTCACGGTGGTGCAGATGACAACTGCAACCTGCCGACTCCCGAATAACAGATTCCGGCAATCTCTACACTGAGTGACTGATCGCATGAAATGCCAGCTAAAATTGTGAAATGCGTTTTCAAAAAGGAATGATTACTTAGTCGAGGTTGTGATACTAATTATCTTGCGGCATAATCCTATAATATTTCGGACTCGGCAGGATGGCTGCTTTTGGACACACTTCTTTTAAATCTCCAGCAGAAACCGTACTCGGTTAGAAAGCGACTACTTAAGTAACATGCATTTTCCTATTGATTTACGATGGTCTTGCAAATTCAAATATAGTTTAGAGAAACCATGAAAAAAATATGCGTATTTTCAGTCATTTTATAGAGAAACACATCGCCTTCAAATTTTATATTTAAAGAAGGAATATAAATAGGTTTTGAAAAAGCTCCTGATTATGAGATTTTTAACACCGCCCAATGTCCATTCATACAGCACCGTACCCGTCCGTTTACCATTGCTCCTCAGGAAATGTACAACATGGTCCTTATCCATTGCAAAATCTTATGAAATCTATATAGTATCTTTTTAAAGGCATACATGAATAGGTAATTTCTTTACGCGGAGCGCATGCGCCTTGTAGACTGAAATAACTAAGCTCTAATATAACGACTGATCATGCTCCAAATTATTCGGAAATTAGAAAACTATTTTAAAACCGAATAATGCTCCTTCTTCGGGTATAAAATATAAAGACGACGCGATTCTCTACCAAACGACTGAAAGAAAGCATATTTTCGTTGTGGTTTCTCTAAAACATATTTCGATTTACAAGACCTTCGAAAATCAATGGAAAAAATACACGCTGCTTAAGAAGTCATTTTTACCCAGTGCGATCTTTACAGCTAGAAATCCAGAAACGGCTATTATGGGCTTCCTTGTCTTGTCAGTGGCCCCAATTTCCTCTTTGTTCGGCCCCCCGGCCAGAGACGGTCATCCGGCTGTGGCTGTCCTACTGTTGCAGATGACAACTGGAAACTGCCGACTCCCGAATAACATATTCCGGTAATCTCTACACTAAGTGACTGATCGCATGAAAAGTCAGCTAAAATTGTGAAATGCGTTTTCAAAAAGGAATGATTACTTAGGCGAAGTTGTGATACTACTTATCTTGCTGCATAATCCTATAATATTTCGGACTCGGCAGGATGGCTGCTTTTGGATGCACAACTTGCCAATCTCCTGTAAACACCGCACTCGGTAAAAAAAAGACTACTTAAGCAGCATGCATTTTCTCATTGATTTCGATGATTTTGGTAATTCAAATATATATATTTTAGAAAAATCACGATCAAAAATATGCGTTCTTTTAGTTTTCTGATAGAAAATCACATCATCTTTATGTTTTATACTCGAACATGTAGTATAATTATGATTTTAAAAAGTTTCTTATTATGAGATTCTTTCAGACCGCGCAATGCCCGTTCGCATAGCCTTGTGCCTGGATATTTGCCATTGCTCCCCATAAAATGTACAACATAGTCCACATTCATTGCAAAAGTTTATGGACTCTGTATGCTATCCATTTAAAGGCATAGAAAAGTATGTGATTTCCTTTACTCGGAATGCACGCACCGTGTGGACCGAAATCTCTAAGAGCTAATGCAACGAATGATTAGGCTCCAAATTATTCAGGAACAGGAAAGCTATTTTAAAACCTAATTATACTACTTCTTCGGGTATAAAATATAAAAATGGCGTGATTCTCTATCGAACGACTGAAAGAAAGCATAATTTGTTCGTGGTTTCTTTAAAATATATTTGAATTTTCAGGACCATCCAAAGACAATGGGAAAATGCATGCCACTTAAGTAGTCATTTTTTTACGGAGTATGGTTCTACATGAGATTGAAAAAAAGTGTATCCAAAGGCAGCCATCCCACCAAGTCCGAAATACTATAGGATTATTCCGCAAGATAATTAGTATAACAACTTTGCCTAAGTTAACCTTCCTAATCGAAAACGCATTTCAGAATTTCAGCCAGCATTTCATGGGATCGGTCATTCACTGTAGTTCCTTGTTTTAAATGGTCCCCGTGATTTAAGCTGCCTTGTTAATTCTGCTACGGTCTTTTAGCTGATCTGAATTGATCGATTAAGACTGCATTTTCTGAGCTAGACCCTACTGTTTTTATACCAGGTTTCCGAACAGCATTTAAGCTGCTGTGCATTAATTACTCCTTATCCACTTTATAGAGGGACAGGAAACAGTCGGTAACGAGTCACAAATGTTTATGGGCCCAGTAAGTCTTGCTGCTTCGACTTGTTTTAAATTTCTACCCTAGACCTAGCCTACCAAAAATATTTAAATATCATTCACTACCTCCGCGAAAGCAGTAGCAAAAATTCTCAAATTTTTACGGGACTTTTGGTTTTTCTTGGCGAAGGCGAGGGCGCACACGGTCGAATTTCGGCAACGTGGCATTACCTTCAGTGATTGTAGGCTACCGTATGTAGGTGAGACTCATTTTCTCAGAGAAATTGTCACTGTCTTTGATGATGGGTTTGAGCTAGAACCCGAAACGTCAGGAGAATAAAGCTCTCGTTCCAACGGCGGTATCTACTTCTTATCAAATTTAACTATATTTCGTGTGTCACAACCGTCTAGGTGAGCGTGCGTGCGAACTGCTGAACACTTGTAGTGATTGCCAAATCCGGGGGTAAAATCGTGACCACTGATGACTGAGCTGTGGTCTTTCAGTCAATTAGGCGCGAATTTCGGCCATCCATTGTCACTGCGCGGGAGACCTCGGTTTGTCGGCCACCGAAATTCGACGGGCCATATTGCATTAAGCATGTTGTGTAGCAGCCGCAACAAGCTGGAATCATGCATCGTATCTGCATCAGGTATATCTAGGAATGCCTGGGCGTGCTCGTAAAAACTAACCTCATTGTAAAATCAAGAAAATTACTGCTAAGCTTCCAAACTGCTAATAACGGCCTCTCGTCAGCCGGGAGGGCCTGCATGGAGAAGCCACTTCATGGTTTTGAAGTTCGGCAAGTAGTCACATGAGTAAAACTGAGTGTCTGAACGCAGATAATAGACGGCTTAGCAAGCATCAGACATAGAACCTTTCCAGTTATTATGTAAAATATGAACTGTGCAAGCAGAGTTTCAGTTTTACACTTACGTGTTTGTATAAGCAAAGCGTCCGAGAGCACTTTCTCTCCAAAATTAGACAAACCATTTAACCACTGGCAGTGAGTGGACGGAGACATATTGTGACGTTTGAATGCCCGTCACATGTGTGCTTTGTTAAAATGAGCGCACGGGCGGTTTGTAATACAGCCGTTGCTTCCAAGCCAGGGATGATATTTTTTTCCTGAGAGGTTTCATTCTCTTATTACACAGATTTATTCGGCTTTTGCGGAAAAAAAGACTAGGGTTAGTTTGCACGCCTCCAGCATTTTCATGATCTTTAGGTTGGCTCCGGACTGATGAGTTGACCGGCTCTCAAGATTTCCTTGCAAAGATATTAACTAACTGAAAAAAGAACGGTCGATAGTATTTCATAATAATTACCCTGTTAGATTGCATAGAAATTTGGACTCTTTTCGTATTAGCCAGAAATACGCGCTAATAAAAATGTCCCACTAGGGTTGGCTACGTTGTATGAAGAGTTGGATTTCGATTTATGCATTTGATCACGCCGAAATATGTCCATAGAAAATGAAAGACCGACAGACTTGCCAAAGCAAATTATGACGTTTTCATCAGGAAGCATCCTCAAATGTAGCTTTAAGAACATAAATTAGCTTCCTCCGATATCATGAGATACACTATCGTATAAAAAGGTTGTTCAGTTGGCGTTGCGCTACTGATGCAGATTAAATGTTACCGGAAGCCAGTCTACACCTCAGGGCATGATCGTTTCAATTCGATAATATCAGGAACAGCCCGTCGTCGCGAAAACAAATATCCAAATCTTCAATTTACATTTTGCAATTTGTTTTTTTTCGCCTAAGCAAAGTTACCAGATTTACCAGAAGACCGCATTTTCTCAAATGTGCATGCAAATTAACAGCGTAAACCTTCTGTGATCAAGGGAGGCGGGGAATTCGCATATTTTGAACTGTTGTCAAAAATATATTTCCCATACATCAAGGTATTAGTACGCCTCTACTAGGATTGGCCTGTCATCCTAAGCGGCGACAGCGGGGAAAAAAGATCGGTTAGAACCTAGCTTGCCAGCTCGAAGAGGCGTGCACACTTTGGTTCGATTTTTGCACTGCGCAGGCCTTGACGAGCGACGGCAGACCCAACTAGTGGAAATGTCAGCCAGTTAATATATTTGCTACAGGAAGGAAACTGGGTCGTTGAAAAAGGAATTTTATTCACCTGACATTTCGGATTAACGTGCGAATCTACCATCAGAGACATCAGCGAATAAGGGTAGCGGGAACACATAGGCTGAACTATTTATAGGATGCAATTAACACACGACCACATGCCTATCAACATTAGCAGCTCCCGCATTCATCACCAATGTTTGTGCTTGGTGTGATGATTACTTGTTTAATCACACACAATTCGTTGCTTGTTCACGTGCCTCCACATGCTTCACGCTCGACCAGTTAGTATGCTTATGCAAAGTATTAGGGCTAAACGGAGAAAAAAGGCCATTGTCTACTGCCGATGAACCGTGGGTACGAGAGGCATCGCTATGCCTGCTCGCGGCCCAAATGACTTTCAACGCGCGAAATTTTTGGTCTAACTGAACTCACATGTGTTGCCAGGTTGCGATTAATGAGCCGCGCCAGCTTCTTCGTCCACTCTGCTGACGTATGTTCGGCCATCCAGTCGTGATAATCTTCCAATTTCTCCAATGTAGGTTTTTTCTCTCTAATACATCATATCGAATAATTGATTTTAGATGTTCCGGGCCTTTCAACGGTGCTGTTAACATTATCAGATGTGGCCAGGTTTTAGGTTGCAATATTTTTATCCTTTCTCCTATTTCCATTTGCATGTGCCAACAACTTTTTGCCCTGTCAAAAGCTGCACAGCCCTTTTCGTTAGTTAAATTAAACCCTTAGATCATGAAAGAAAATCCGCAGAATCAGTAGTTAAAACTTGTCAGCCCCAGTGCCTACCGCATCTGGCACATATTATTTGATTGTAGAATTTCTCGGTAGGTTACAAACTTTGGAAAAGAGATAACAGGCGTTCCCTCACCCAAACATTTTACCCAAGGATTTAAATACAGTTGAACAAAAGGTGGCCATGACTAAGCTGGTGTCTACGCAGAATTTCTGAAGTCGGACAAAAACCGAGGTGAGTTACCTTTCGCATTCTTCTCTGCTGTTGTCAGATATTAGGGTAACATCATTTTGTGTGAAGAGAAGCTTGAGCCCCTTATTTGGCTGTTTACATATCGACTGAATGCCTTGCAGATTCATGTAGAGAGGCGCAGGACACACAGTATTTCGTAGAGACCAGCAGTCATTTTTTAAACGACTCCCCGGCTATAATCTTTTGACTGAACGTCCGGCCCAAATTGCGTTCGGGAAAGGTTGATTCTGGGAAAATATCGGGGATGTGCAACGAATGTCAGTCCTGAGTGGTAATTTTGTTTAGCACACGGTCGCCGCAGGAACCCTAGTCACCCGACCATGTGGATGGTGATACCGAGGGGCTCACTCACTGATAAACGAAGCTGAACTACAACGTAGGTTCGAGATCGGGCGCAAAGCGGCGGGGTGAGAATAAGTGTGGTTACCACTGGTCAAGGTATGCAGAACTACATAATGTGGTATTTTATGGTGTTTAAATTCGAACGAGTATGGCCGAGGTGAGTGATAAATTTGACATTCCATTACCGGGTCTAGATCAACAAATTGGTGCAATATGTCAGAGATGGGAATGGCTCAAATAGAAAAGATGGCGGTCCCTTTCGGAAGGTGAGACTGCCAGCTGTTGACCAGGAAACGGAGGTCAGTTAGACAGTTTGCGTCAAACGTCTCATAGATGTTACTCGTCAGAAAGACCGACGAAAGAATCTCGTCGTCCGGAGAAAGAGAGCGATGTAGGTAACGACTTCCTTATGTAGTGATAGAAGTAACCAGTTGGACAGTTGAAATTACTCTCTGACGATGAACTCCTATACGGATTCGAAAGCTCATTTAAATAAACAAGTAGTTCCGGTGCTTGACTAGTCTCCTCCTCCGTTACTCGTACAGATACCCGAAATTCGTCATTCTCCTCCATTTGCGCGATGCATCTCGTCTACTGCCAGAGGCTATCAGGAAACGTTGATATTGCCAGTGGTCCCCCACCCTTAAGTGCTCCGCTTGAAGACGACGCGTAGGGAGAAACATGTTAATCGGTCTCAGCACTAACATTAGTGAACTACTAGCTTGACATGGCGTGATATGTGGTAAAAGAGGAAGTTTGGTCAGAATAAGATTTGAGCTAGATGACGTTCTGGAAGAGAACTCAATGTCGTACCATTGCCCTAGTTTATACATTATGGGATTCAATCTTGACGGTTTATTTTGAGAGTTGTTGCGTGTCCGCCAAAAGTTGCTCATGAAGGCAGGAGTGCCCACAGCTAGAAGGTACGTGGGTACTTAGCCAGGAGCAATGACCGATAGCCCGGTCCCGGACTGGAATTATGTGAAGTTGCAGGCCAAGATGAGATGCCTTGCCAATAGGTACCACCATTTCACCGACGCTCATGGGGAGAAATGACAAGGAGCAAGGACGATTTCGCTTTTGATAAGTTCTGCACTTTTTGCCTCTGTCGAAACAAAATGCGCTGATGAGGCTAACAAACATCGACTTAGCCAGACCGTGATATAAAAGTGATAGGATACATAGCAGGGGATATGACCACGTAAGTTTTCCAAAAATGCAAGACGTGACAAAGCAGTCCCCGTAGTACCTCCAAACTTACTGTAACTCGACGCAAGAGATGGGATGCGCACATCTGTCGTGGGGGCAAATGCCGGAAACAGCGGCAAGTCTGATTGTGCGATCTACACAGGATTGAAATTGGGGTGACAGTCGGAAGGTGTGCTCCAACGTGAACCGATGAGTTGTGACTTTAGTATGAGACCAGAAAGTTTCCGATGCGGTGCATCTCGAAGAATGTTGAGTTAGAGGAATCCGTCAGCGAATATCGCTCGATGTCGTTTAGACACTGCCAGTGAAATGGAGTGCAATTTCGGAAGTTTGAGATTTCATCGATGTAGTTGCATTATCATGTTTGGGCGCGAAAAACGTCTCGGAAGAGAAGGGAGATATCACGATGTTAACATGTCTCGATGACCGCTCTGTACAATTTGTTTGAGTCTCCAAGCGAAACTTGCATGACTGAGGTTCGTTCAGACACCTAACTTTATTTGTGAGTGGGTGTTGGCAACTGCTTTTTCCTATTCGTGCACACAAAGAGTGGAGAGGTAAAAACAGAAATAAAAGGTCGAGTGGGAACTTAGTGACGACTGAGCGAAGCCACTTCTAACAGTTGATTTCCACTTACGTCGGGGTCACCAGAATACTTCGGTGAAAGTGCTATATACAGTTTTAGCACAACAGTCACTAGTGTAAGTCGCCATAGGCAGGATAGGGCCGAAGACACCAAAGGGAGAGTGCATGTAATTCAAAACACTGAGCTGTCTTAATTTGACAGCAGTGTCCATTGATGAGGCCAGAACGTGTGCTGTCAGCGTCCAGTCGTACCTAAAATAGATGGTGTCTGCAACTAAGGCTATTTTTACGGGTTCATGGGCGAAAGTTAAAGTGTCTTGTGTCCAAGTGGCAGGGGCAAGTGGAACGTGAACATTTGTGACTCTCCGAATGTGCACACACGCGCGCTTTGCAGTCAACCAGACTGTAAAGTCTGCCCATCTAAAAAGATCAGGACACAAGGTAAGCGTATAGGTAAGGTAAGTAATTTCGATGCAGCAAAACTCTGAACAAATTTGTAGGGCATCACAATGATGGCTACTGGTTACAGGATCACAAGAGTCAAGGGTAAATAAACAGTCAGGAGAATGTACTCGACAACACTTATGATTAGGGGGAACATCGGTGATAGAGGTGACGGAAAGCGCTGAGGAACAGTGGGCAAGAAGGCGGCGAGGGAGCGATGAGATGGGTTGCAGACTCAACACATATTCGATTATGGGTTTGAAATGGCGGCTTTTCCGAAACAGCTGCCTTGACCCGGTCAGCAATATCTGATGGGTCGTGCTAGTGCGGAAGACTTCCCGAAACGGTCGTTCGTAGTTGTTCGTACGCGTATGGTCAGACTGAGCGAGTAGGTGAGTACGGCCAGTAAGTTTATTTGTCGCATAAAACTCAGTAGATAGAGTTGACGATGGAACTGATGAGAGGGTGCGCACGAATTGTCGAAGACGGTGCACGAAACCGTGAGGATCCTTCTTGGTGCTACGGTGATCGGTTTGCCTTTTAATCGGAGGATGACTTCAGACACCAAGTCGGCTGTTCAAATCAAATTTTGTTGTCTACCGAATGCCAGGAGACTTGTTGACCTGTCCAATTTCCAGGGTCATCCGCGACAAGCAAGGTAGTTCTGCGATAACAACGGAAGCTCTCATCTGGATGATACGCCGTCGTCCAAAACTGTAAAAAGTCATGGAAGATGGGCAGGGCTTGGAGTAGTACAGATTCGAACAGGAAATCTCGACCAGTTTTAACCATAAAAGGAGCACCGAAGACGACGAAAGCCCCCACGGCAACGGAGTGATTTCAGTTCGGCGGATATGCCGATCGACAATAGTAAGACGCATGCAGCCAAGGGACGGAGGTGTAGCAGCTTACGCCATGGAACATGTACCCAGACCGCTACGATTATCAGGCCGAATCTCGAGCGGTGGGAAAAGACGGATGTCAGCAAAATGAGGGGTTTATTAAATATGGAAACCTCAGTTGTCCTCCCAGGCGGCAGTGGCCGCTGGCGAAGCCAGGGCTAGTGTTGAGTGAATCAGTTTATGTCTGATAGTCGGTGAGGCAGTGGTGGCAGGTTTGGGAGGGAAGATCAATTGGTGTCCAGTGGGTGTGTTACATTTGCCGAGAGGTGGTGCTTAAGTTGCTTATGTTGTAGTTGCAGGGGGAGTGGTGCGTGGACAATTGACTCTGTGGACGCACGTGCGTCCGAGGTGAAGTCGGTCGAATGGCTGCAGGTGGGCGCGTCAGGAAGCGCTCGCAATTAAAGCGATTGACCTTGACGTAACGTGGCCTTGAACAAGGACGTCAGACATGGCCATGATGGACGTCGGCAACAGAGGCAACCGGCCTATGCTATCTAAATTATCGTCGCTGGGGAAGGTGCCTGATGGAGACTTGTTTATGCGCCACAATTGATTCAACCGATAGCTCAGACACGCCCGTGTCAAAAATATGACGGGTCAGGCAAACTACCCCCGACGAGCTCCTGTTAGGCTCGGATTCTGCAATGGAGAAGTCCATTAACAGCTTGAAACACAAATTGGCCCGTCGAGGTGGGCACGAGAGGGATGGTGAGAAGGCGTTTACGTGACACAAAGGATTATACTGGTACCGGTGGTTGGGGAGCGCCTCAAGCCTCGAGACCACTGATTGCGCTGCAACTAGGGCAACAGACTCGTCGTTGCTCAGTGGCCGTCTGGGATAGCTGGGAAGGCTGGGATGTAGATAAGGGAAGTCTAGACGGTGCGTTGGCCACTTCATTCTTTGTGTCACCAATGCAACGGCTATCGGTGGTAACTTTTGAGACGAATTTCAGGTGGGCAACATCTTCCGGATGGTACATGTTCGAGTATGATCGAAGAGTGAACGTCAGAAACTTGTAGCCTATGAAAGCCGTGAAGGCATATCCTTCAAGGAAGTGGTAGGGGTGCTTCACCGCCAAACAGGCGGTGGGCAGTTAATGACCGAAGGTAATGTAGCACACATTTACTATCGGGGTAGGGCTTTGGAAAAAATGGTATGCCCCTGGAGAACCGCAACAGCAGCTACCGTCAAAATGTCTACCATCAGCGAGAGAGAAGCTTCGGGAGGAGGTATTCCTTATCAAGATAGAGTCAGAAAGACACACCTCGAGTTACTCAAAAGACTTGGTGTCTCATCGGTAAAACCGGTGGAGCCCTTCGATTAAAAATTATTTTGTTGAGCGACAGCCTAAAGTCAGCATAATAATGCCGACGCTAGCGTTAAGAGATGACTGTGTTCGCGAAGCGGTGCAAACGATGTTTGAATGTTTGTGGAGGAAAATCAGAAATCGTTGCAGTCCTGGAGAGCGGAGGACGCAGGCCTTCCGAATTGACATAACAGCGAGGAAAGTTAAGAATGGGCACGCTGAGTTGGCGGTTGTACGTGTTGATGGTGATGATGTCATATTGGATTTTACAGGACTCCAGTTAAATACCAACATGTCAACAATGCAGGCGTACACGAACAGTGCGCTTCGTTTGACAGGGTCGATGCACCTCTAGAACGTCTGGGGGAACGTTACAAATCCAAAGAACAACTAGACGAGTTCAAAGGCACCGGATGAGGTGTTGATAACAGTTTTATGAGCTCGTCAGCGGCGATCAGTATTTGATGAAAGGCAGGTACCATCCCGATAGTCGGGAAGACCACTTTATCAAAAATGCCCCCTAGAAGTGCTTGATATGAGACCCTCGATGCCGGTTGGGGATATCGCCACCGTTCCGGTAGCCACCACAATGATTTCAGTCTTCAGCATTCGACTTGGATAAAATGGAAAGAGATGAAGCCCATGGAAACACGAATTATCGCAGGATGCCTTCATGACTAGCAGGAGACCGGCGTTAGCCATCCGAACCGTTCAAATACATGAGAATCTGAGGTGTTGATGTGGTGCATCGAGCCTGCTAAGCCTCATAACTGCAGACTAAGTGGTTGACTAGCGTTAGGTTTTAATAAGGGGCGACATCTGTATACAAAACAGGCGAGTGGCATGGAGTTGTAAAGGGGCTCGAACTGCGAACTGACGGGCCAGTTGCCAAGTCCAATAATTGGGCACGTCGGCAGTACACAAAAAGACAAGACTCGGATAGAAAGACATGGGGGAGGAGTGTACCACGAACATCAGCAAGAAAGAAGATGCGCGATAAAAAGCGGCGAGGTACTACGTAATTTTTGAAGAAAAGTCTGTCAGGCGTGAGGATATGGGAATTATTGACAGTCTCGACATTAATACTAGGACTGGGGAGGCGATGATCCGATGGAGCAATGGGAAACACGCTTAACCGGATCCCAGTGTCCATTATGAGACTTCTGCTAGTCATACTGTCGTAGACGTGAAAGGTACGGTCGTATGTAGCCGTCAGATATGCTCTTTATTTAAGTTGCTTTCCTGTGTAAATCCAAAAGTACAGTAGGTGGGCTAACTCATGAAATAATAGCCGAAATTTCGAAATTCGTTTTCGTTTCGAAAAAAATTAATTAAGTAGAGTTGTAAAAATAATCAGCATGCAGCATAACTCTATAATAATCCAGTTACCTCAGAGTGTCGGCTTTCGAATAAACTTCTTTTCAACTGCATGCAAGGAATTTACACCGCAAAAAATGACTACTTAAGAAGCATGCAATTGTCTCATTAATTTTCGACGCCCTTAAAAATTCTGATTGGCAAAGTTGATAGATCTGGGTTGATTATTTGAGGAAGACGAAGAAGAAGGTGGGCTCTCCGGAACAGGTTTATCTAAATTTTGACGTTTCAAAGAGCTTGGTCGAATCTCCATTGTCAGCATTAAAATAAACCTGTTCTTGGGAGCCCATCTTCTTCTTCTTCTTCTTCTTCTTCTTCTTCTTCTTCTCGAGTCTTAACAATTTAATTATAGTTCATGGAAAACATAAATAAAAATATTCATCCTTCCGCTCTTTCGGTAAAAAATTACGCCTTCTTCCAATTGTATACTCGAAGAGAGGGTTTTTGATTCGGTTTCCAAAAAAACTTTTCCAATTCCCGAGTAATTTTGAACCCGACCTGCCGTTTCACTTGCATTCGTGGTTTCAAAACCATAAGCTATATATTTTTTGTGCATGTAAAACCATACATATCTCTTCGTTATTAGAAGACCATGAGGGTTCATAAAATTTAGCAGTGCAGTTGAGTCATATTGTTAACTTTACAAGCCACATTAGTAAATGCAGATACGAGAGGTTTTATGAATGGTCATTTCACGGCATCAAAAAGTCGCACAATTATAAACTTTTTCAAAACTGAATTATACTTTCCTTTAAGTATAAAATTGGAAAAAGACGCTGTTTTCTATCGAATGGGCAAAAGAATGAATATGTGTATGCATGTTTTCCATGAACTATAATTGAATTTTTAAGGGCGTCGAAAATCAATGAGAAAATTACATGCTCCTTACGTAGTTATTTTTTGCAGGGTATAGTCCTTGCATGCAGTCGGAAAGAAGTTCATTCAAAATCCTGCACCCTGAGGTAACTGAATTATTATTATAGAGTTATGGTGCGTGATGATTAGTTTTACAACTCTACCTAATTAATCTTTTGGAGACGAAAACGAATTGTGAAATTTCGGCTGTTATTTCATCATTTAACCCACCAACTGTACAACGGGAAGAACACTAGCGTGCCTGGGTGCTAAATGTCATATATTGTTGCCAGCTGTTCTAGAACTGAGAGTGAGAACGGCTCCAGGACGGCTTAAAGGCTGACAGCAAATGAGACCTGCAGGTCGGATTCTCATGCAGGCAATTTGCTCCACCACAGCCGATATCTGCATTCCGATCTGGTCTATCGCCTTCAACAGGCACGGACGGTGACTGAGAAAGTTTGGAAGTGCTGCGCATCTATTGTGCTGTCCGCCATCTCAGATGACTTGGAAACTGAGAGGTCCTCACAGCCGACAGCGAACACCGTTTGAACGTCTGTGGGCAGGCGCTTTGACTTTTAGTTCGCTGAGGATTTCCTGCGTCCTTCCCAGCAGTCCATTTGGCTTGCAGTCGTCAAGGCACTCTTGCTCGTTTAGCCGGTAGAATTGCTAGCGATATGAAATTACAAGTAGTCGGTGAGGTATCGTCTCCAACCTAACGTAAAAGTTTGTGCAGTGATTTCATCTGAGGCAGGGCCTGTGCGAGTTTTCCGAACTCCGCTCCCTACTACGTAATGTCGACCGAGTGAAAAAGTAGACGCAGCGCGAATAAAGAACAGCTCGAGTGCATTCTACCAGAAATCCGGTAAAAAATTGACAATTTCCCGCTGGAATCATTCGTCATTTTAGCAGAAGTGACAGGAAATGGATGAAAGTGCACAACAGGCCGCGGCCTATATGATGTTGTTTAAGGAGTGACTGGCTGGTGCAGTGGAGGGGAGCGCAGGAATGGCATATCGCATTCACATCCGGAATCAACACTTTAGCAGTACACTGAGCCGATCCTAAATTTACTAGTCGTATGTGATTAAACTCAACTGCCTCGCCAGTAAGTCCTTCCATTTCTTTCGGACGCGCATAAAGAAAAAGAGGACGAAGCGAAGAAGATTCCACAACTGACTAATTGCACGCTTTCTGCCCAAATAGACTGTGTTGTTGAAGCCAAGAAATGTTGACCCGAAAAAACTGAGAAAGAATAAAGTTATAAAATTTGTGACGAGATAAATTACTGTGAAACTGAGTGTGGAAATAAATGAAATAATAATGTAGTCACTACAGGCAGCCTCAGTTGCTCCGGAAATTCTGCATTCTCAGCTCGTTGGTGGCCTTCCTCAAAGATGTTATTTTTTAATTTCACTTGCTAGCCTAACAGTGGGACGGTCTTTTTCTCGCCGCATCGGACATAAATTGGGTATTGAAAGCAGTCAGGTTCAGAGGTTTTTGGTAGTGAAGGCGCTCAGACTTAAAAAAGGGAAATAACACCCTTAAAGTATGCAAACCAGAAATGTTTGTAAGGCATAACAAAATCAGTAAGCCTATAACCCGATGCAGGGCTTGTTCAAGCAAGCCAGGCAGCGCTGTTCCGACTAGTGTGCTTTTTACTTGTCCGTTTTTTCCACTCCCTGAAGTTTAAATAAGAATTTTTAGCAGTGATATGGAATTTTGATAATGTACTGAGTCTGCAAGGGAGTACTCTGCTGCTGCTGCCCTAGAGTTCGACTGAGAGATTGGTTACGCTGTGCAACAGTAGATGCTATAAAATGAAAGTAAAAATTTGAGACAAACTTAAAGTCCATAACAACTGCGGCAGGTTTTACTGTCGCGACTTGGACGGGCTTAGTAAAGTCTTTGGAAGAGTTGAGGGTGGTCGAAAGGCCCAACAAAAAAATTCGGTTTTTATTCAAAATAACACCTTTCACGTCCGCGCTTTTGTGCGTCCTATAAAGTGCCCTTAAAACGGGCCAGGTAATAGCTGCGTTAGACCTACATCGGGGTTAGATCGGAGCGCGACAGGCGTTGCAGTACGCAACTGTGTGGGGGGGGGGTTGGTTCATTAGTAGGTTCCACGGTGTTGCCAATGAGCTTTCTAAGATTTGCTGTAGTTTTCTATTGTAGGTTTTATAGTTCTGGTAAAAAGTAATGCGAAACCTAGAGTTGGTTTTTCGGACAGAAGCTACTTAGGTAATATCAAAAAGAGCGCCAGTTAAAGTCTAAATGCGTTTATCGCCGACAGCTGCGCGCATATTCTACTAGGTCATGAAATGATGCCAAAAACTCCAAATTACTGCTTCGCTTGGGACGAATTACTTAGATGTCATTGCAGTACTCATTAAATACTCCTGTCGCGTCAGGATGCCATCTTTTGAATGACCATTTTTTCGACCACCAGAGCAAATCATGCCGTCTAATATGGCCGCTTATATGTCTGCCTTCCCATCTAGTTTCGACGCCAATGCAGCAGATATGTCATTTAAGAAATCATGGACAAAATCCAGGTATGTTATTTTGCCGCGAAATAATACCTAAGTAGTGTTTAAATATGAATTATCCTGCACCATAAAGCCAAAATTTCTCGATCGCGTTAGGCTGGCGGCTTTTGAACGAGCCCCTTTCCGCCCGTCCGATAAAAGGGCAGTCAAGTATAATGCATACTTAAGTAGTAGGGGCTTTTTCCTAACTTTCAATCGCCCAATAAATATGAATATATTTTATAGGCAACATGTAAAAACAAGTTGCACCACTTTAGAAACAAACTACATCTTTGAATTTCATACTTGAGGAAAGGCATCATTCGTTTTTAAAACCCCTTTAATTTTCATATACTTTTGAGCCCTCTAGTCGCCACACCTGTAGTCAAGGTTTCCAAACTACAAGCTACATAATTTACGTATATAAAAATCATACATTTCTTTACGCAATGAAAATGGTCCACGCTGTATAATTTATAAGCAGTATTAATAAACAGACAGAGAGGATAATCTGCGAATGGACATTTTGCGGTATTAAAGAACTCAAAAATTAGATATTTTTCAAAACGGGGCAGTGCCTTCTAGTAAGATACTATACCAACAACACAGATATTAGATAAATGCACATAAGCGTGATTCGACGATATTCTGCAGCTGCGTGGTACAACTGCGAGTGCGAAATTGAAAGACGTTTTTTTCTTTAGATGAATACAAGAAAGCGAAATATTACAATCTTTTTCTATAAATTACATTCAACTTCATAGTAAATCTGAAGTCAATGGAAAAAGTCGTGTTACTTGCAAAAAGTTCATGCTAGTCAAATAATATTTAAGTGGTTTCATTAGACAGAAAACCTTACTTGCATTTTGGAGACTTAAAAGTAAGTGCGACGGGTGATTTTGTAGTTATCCAGTTGATGAAAAGCCTTAAGACTGCAAGATACTTATTGTTCGATTAGAAAACTTAAAAAAGTTGGTTTTGTGCAAACCAGTAGAAGGAAGAACATTTTTAACGCATTATATATTATGCATGATGATTTATGAACGTCGAAAAGCAATGGAATTTTCGTGCTACTTAGGCGGCCATTCTCAGCGAGTGGGATTTTCGGCAAGCTACCGTAAAACTATAATAATAGTCTGCCTCCCTTGGTAGCTCAAATATTTTGCGAGTTTGTTGCTTGACAATGAGTGTTAGAATACGGCCCGAGTAATCCTTTACATCCGAAAAAAATACTTTAAAATCTTGGCTAAAATTTTACGAGATATCTAACCCACTGTGTGTAAATACAGTGAGTGACTGATCTCATAAAATTTTGGCTGAAATTCTGAATTGCGTTTTCGATTCTGAAAGGATTACTTAGGTGTGGTTGTAAAATCCTAAAATAATTCCGCATTGGCAAGATGTCAGCTTTTAAATAAACTGCTTTACAACCTCCTGTGGAAACCGTACATGCTAAAAATGACTACTTGACTCGCATGCATTTGTCTCACTGAGTTTTGATGGTCTTGCAAAATCAAATATATTATACAGAAACCACGAACACAAATATGGTTTCTTGAGTTTTTTTGATAGATAATTACGTCTTCTTTATATTTTAAACTCAAGGAAGGAGTAAACTTATGTTTTCAAAAAGCTTTCTAATTATGAGATTTTTTAAAACCGCGTATCGTACCTGTCCGTTTACCATTGCTGCTCATGAAGTGTACAACAGAGTGCGCACCCATTGCAAAATTTTATAGACTCCGTCTGATATTTTTTAAAGACAGAAAAACATGTGATTTTCTTTGTGCGGTACGAATGCACTTTGTAGACTGAAGTTAGTAAGCGCTAATGCAATGAATGTTCAGACTCCAAAGTATTCAGAAATTATAAAACTGTTTGCAAACCTAAGTATACTCCTTCCTTGAGTATAAAATATACAGAAGACGCAATTATCTATCAAGCAACTGAAAAAGCATATTTGCGCTCGTGGTTTCTGTAAAATATATTTGATTTTGCACATTCATAAAAATCAGTGGGAAAAATGCATGCTTATTAAGAAGTCATTTTTACCGAGTACGGCATCCACAGGAGATCGAAAAGTAGTATTTTATAAAGCTGACGTCCTGCCAATTCCGAATTATTATAGGATTATACCGCTAGATAATCAACCTTACAACTGCATCTAAGTAATCCTTCCTAATCGAAAACGCATTTCAGAATTTCAGCCAACATTTCATAAGATCGGTCATTCACTTTATGCCAGAAAGTACACAAACATCGCTGGAAGGGGCCGATGATAAACCGTATGCCTTGCCTCTGCGTCATGCTCAATAGATCCAAACGTACATCCTCTAGTAAGGTCAGCATAATTGGAGCAAAGATGTACGCGTTAGTCACATTGAATGAAAAAAACGAAAATAGCCGTTGCCTGTTGGCCCAGCCAAGTGTAATGATTTGAGAGGCCTAGTAAGGTTGATGTTATCGTTACGCCGTGGGAATTCACCAAGATATTACGTACTACGAGTAATCAGTGAGTTAGATCTGCAAACCAATTGAGGGTTGTGCGAGGATCTTTTAAGGGGGGTAGGGGAACAACACCAATAGTCAAAGCATCATATTATAAACTGTTTCTGTCTTTTCTTGTGCCTAAGTTACTACAGCTTTACTGCCGCGAATAACCGGCAAACCAAAGAATGATTTATGAGTAGCCAGCAAGGCTTGCCTAGTGAGTCAAGCAAGAACCCAAATATAAAAGATTCAGTAAACAACAGCCAACACAGAAGCCATGTAGACAACAATCTGTAGTTGCGCATGAGGCATGGCCACAAGGCCAAGTATGGAGGACGTGGACAGTGCTCGGAAGGTAGACAGCAAGACCCAAACATAGGAGACGAGCAGGAAAAAGCAACAACAGGTTGTAGGACACACAACTAACTTGAGGTAGCCAGTGAGCCGTGTCATTCGTTGAATGGTGGTACAGGGGGTTTTCCGGTTTGGGTGACACACAGGACAAAAGGCAAAAAGTCAATTTGGCAAACGCGTGTTGTCGGTAACTCTTCATCAGGCCATAACGGTTACATAGAACTCTAAGTTATGCGAAGTTACATGGCTTATAAATGATTCAGGGGCAATTGACATCCATCGTTGCCACGCAACTCGCA
>CACRXP010000274.1:713269-742927 GCA_902702965.1 Spirometra erinaceieuropaei | reverse complement strand
TGCGAGTTGCGTGGCAACGATGGATGTCAATTGCCCCTGAATCATTTATAAGCCATGTAACTTCGCATAACTTAGAGTTCTATGTAACCGTTATGGCCTGATGAAGAGTTACCGACAACACGCGTTTGCCAAATTGACTTTTGAATTGTAACGTGGGAATATTCGCTGAACTTAGACAATCCAAAAGGCAAAAAGACACACAAATAGTTAATTTTTGTCGAATGTCTTTTCGTACGCTCTCATTTTGCAAAGAAGTTGAGCGCAATAATCACAAAATAAACGCAAGCAACTTTCAAAAAATAACGGACATTAAATAAAGCGCCGCTGATAAAGTTTATATTTAGTCAGGATGTGGAGGAAATTTCACAATGATGTTTACAGTCCGACTGCAGTTGCCACCTATTTGTGTTCCTTCACCCTATCGTTACCCAGGGGAGGTCCCGGACGTTCACTTAGCTAATGATCGTTGATCATCCATTGTGCCCGAACAAAGAGTGAGCGTTGGGTGGTCAGCGCCTGAAAAACCGGGTTAAGGAAATAAAAACGCGACCGCTACTTAAGTTACTAGAAGAAACTTTGGTTATTGCATATAATCCAAAGTTCCGTATGAAAAGAAAAATGACGCGGATGATGCAAACCCTGATCATTTTTCGAGGATTTCTGTACAGATGACATACATTTTGCTTCAAGAATATGGCTGCTTTAAAATGTCCTTACAACAGACGCAGCCCTCATTGCTCAAAATAAGTGGAAGTGCCTGCACAGAAACGATTAATGTATCTTAAAGTAATTTACTGGTACTCACTGTGTAATCATTTTGCCTATCCATCAGATGCTCCGAAGAGTTAAAGTTAGCGCCACACTAGCCCTCAGTTAACTTGAATTCCGACCGTTAGACTGGTCCATTTGATCACAGTACAGAACTGTTCGACATGACACTCATGGTCACTATCGAATTGAAGCCCAACAATATCGTGCAAACTATGGCAAATGTGTAACAAAAAGTAACAGCAGCATAGTTTTTATCCTAAGCTACAGGAATGGAAAGCGCCAACCAAAAAGTGATTTGAGGCTTAAGATATAGCTGAAACTCCCTGCTGCACATAAATTGTACATCTTAAGGCATACTATATGGATGACGTCCCCTTTCATCGTTTAATACTAACTAGTCCGGTAGTTTTTATCTGCCAGATTGATTCACCTCTGTAAATGCACCTGCTGTGCATCAACGATGCAGAAATGTGCGCAAGTTACTTAAGAACACGAGTATGGAATTGAAACGTAGTTCTTATATTCTGTCGGACATAAATTATTTTCTTAATAAAAGACGCACCAGCGGGATCCGGAAATCGACCTTTTGACTAGAAAAGTGACGAATAATATAAGGCTACCTTGGAACAACTTGCATTTTCGCCTGTCATGTCTAGGACGATTGAGACATATAGGGACAACACACATGTCTTGAGTCAAAAATTCGAGGTAGTTCTATTTGTTTTTCCGATGGATATCCTTCTAAATAAAGACAGTCACACGTGACAGGCCGCAGAACGCATAGGCAGAGAGAAAGCTGAATGTCACAAGTAAGTCTTGACCGGTAGTTACAAAACAACCAGCAAAAAATTATAGTTGGTAAAAAAAAACTGGACTTTGCTAAGCTGGACTTGCCAGAGCAAAGCTTGGAAACAAAGAACCCAATTTAAGGTCAGGACAGCGATAACAACTACGGAAACGTAAGGCCAAAGTGCGCGTTCCCTGAAGTTAGTTCAAGTAGATACAAAATCATAGATAATGCGTTTATAAAACTGGCATTTTAAATGTTTTAGTAACTACGTTTTGGATATTTTTCCCGTAAAATTATCAATAAAGTCAGGCTACATTGTGGGACAGCTATTTACACAGCATGCTCTGCGGCAGCATGGGATTGAAAACCCTACTTTGTCGGCGAAGTCGACTATTTGGCGTCTGGGGAAGGACTATCAAGAGACCACTAGCCGTTAGTTGATACGCCATCTTCGCAAGTCACATGTTTAGATATGTAGATTTTGGGCGAAAAATATACGGCTTGTAGTTTGGAAACCATGAATGCAAGTGTGACGGTAGAGCGAGCTTGAAAATAGTCGGGAATTATAAATATTTTGAAAACCGAATTATACGCGTCGTTCGAGCATAAGATTGGAAGAAGACTCAATTATCTACCAAATGAGCAAAAGAAAGAATATTTTTATGCACGTTTTCCATGAAATATAATTGGACTTTTAGTGACATCGAAAATCAAGGAGAAAAATTCATGCTACTTTAGTAGTCATTTTTTAAAGAATGTCGTTTTTACATGCAGCCGAGTGGAAGTTCATTCAAAGGTCGGCATGCTGCGGTAACTGAAATATTACTAAATTACGTTTTAGACTGGCTAGTTTAAAAACCCTACTTAATTAATCTTTTCAAAACGAAGACGCATTTCGGAATTTTGGTTGACATTTCAAGAGTTAGTCCACCTACCGTATTTTATGCCGCATTTCAAATCACGCGCAAATGTAGAATAAGCATGCCTTTTCTTGTCCGACCCATCTAACGATATCAACACAGGCTAGGAACATGTAGTTGATTTTTTGTTTAAAGCATTTCCTTTCTAGCAATGTGAGTTTTTTAGCTGCTCTTAAATTATTTATATTGACACTATGTAGTGGAACCTGTGGAATTTCTACACGCCAACATTTTTTGCTTTTTAGGCATGCCATGCCTTTTTGGGTTCACTGACAAAGATTAGGGCTCTATAGCCTGCAAAGTGCAATTAACTACTCTTTTCCAGCTTAGTCACTTGAAAGCGGCGTTTTACTGACGAATATAAATCTGGTCCATCATAAATATTCATCACGGATGCTGCCTCATAGACTTGTTTTTGATCCAGTAAAGCTTTAGGCATTCGTTTCCGCTGTGGCAAAAACCTTCGTTACTCAGAACAAAACAGCATAAAAGTATGTCTTACGTTGACACAAGTATTTTCGACAGTGTTTCAGATACATTTGATAATCTGCAATTTTAAATTAACATTTTCAGTAAAACAAAAGGCAAACTATGGTAACCAAAGCTCCTACGTGCGTCACCGGGTGTGTTCGAACTCCCAAAGTTCCAATTTTTGCTGAGCGCCCCGTTGACTGGACTATGAGAATGCAGTCGTTAGCGCATGCGCATGTCACGCAAACATGGTGGACCAAAAAATGATTTAGTTGTGGAATTTTCATAGATTTGAATTCTGCACTATGGAAAGAAGTTTGCGGATTTATACTCTCCCATGGTTGTTTTTGACCTTTAAACCTGCCGACCTATTTAATCGGCTTTTTAGCATCTGAAGCAATAGCGAACACGACGCTAAACGAAGGTGTCAATATCAAATTACCCCTATCATCACTTCATTAAATGTGCCAAAAAATGGACCAAAGGAGAATTAATTAAATCCACTTGATTTTATAGCGACTAGTATGTGCCAGACACGTTTTGGTTGCGAGGGGTCTACCTCATGATGATTTATTTTAATAATCTCAATGGAGATTTCACCATGCATGTTTAAAAAAGTAAATTTGACTCGTTCCTTAATTAACTTTCACAGGCAAATCCCTTGTTTGAATCATTTCTCTACTAGATATGTGACGTCCCCCCTTAGCAAATAGTGCCTTAATTTAAGAACTGACTACCTTATAGTCTCAGCTACCTGGGAAGTTGAATTTCGCCTTTAGTTTCTGTTTTGTGCCTCCTGATCAAAAGGCGTATATATTTTCAGAAATAAGCTACGTGGTAAACAGAAGACAGTAGTTAATTGTTTGATGTCACTTGGACGCAAGTTCGTTTTCAAGACACAGTCACGAGCCCTCACGGACCACTGCAAAGTGGCAGCCCCTCATTTACTTAAAGTTCCTGACAATATATCACAGAGGTATACGGTCGTACAATTGTGACAACGTTCTGAGTGCTGTCTGCTTGCATCTTCTCAAATCGGGAAGACAATGATCACTGAAATGCCCGTCTTTTGGCTGCGTTGATATAAATATATATGTTGCTCGTTGACTCATGCACAGCTATTTGAATCGAGTTATGAAAAGAAGTGGATACATGATAAATTTATGACTGTTTTCGAGATATAATCGGTAAAAACGGAGAAGGTTCATAGAATGCGCCGTCAAAGGTTCGGTCTCATAATTAATATGGATCTTTGTATTGCGTTCTTTACGCGTCTAAGTTTCGGTTCTCAAGTTTTTTGAAACCACTGAGCTGATGTGGAGATAGACTTTTGGTTGAAAACTGTCCGAGTTCCGTCCGAACGTTCATTTGGGAATATTTGAACTAAAATCCATCAAGTACTGCGGGATAACCAAGTAATACAGCCTTCCAGCAGGCAGTCTGTAATATACAAACAAGAAATGCTTTCCTATATTGGGGCGTGGATATTTATTACAAGCCTACGTCCTTTTCCAACATAGGAGTAGCGAGTAATTCAAAATACACTACGGACTGCCTATGAATGAGTTGTGAATTCTACATGGCCGTCCGGTATTGCCTGGTGATTTAAAGCCCAGACATTCATATCAACATTTAAATGAGGCTTTATTCCGAAGAAAGCAATAAAATCTTGCGCATTATTTCCAAGAAGATTAAAAAGCATCAATGACGACTTGAGTATATTTCAGAAAGAGCATGAAAACTCGAAGTGGTTCAGCGATGAGCGACACTCCCCGCAACCGCGCCATAGAGTGATGTAAAATGGGTGAAACACGTGTATGGACCTTTAGGTAGTACCGACACCTTCCGTAGGGTGACTCATTCGGGGTACATATCCAGAACCAGGAATGGATGAGTAAGAACCAACTAATTACTTGAATCCCTCACAGATGCGCCAGGCGATAGCACAAGTGGGCGAAACGCATGCGTGGGCTTTAGGCCAGCTCCTGTTTTATGAGTAAAGTAGATCGGTTGCAATGCATATTTATTTACTACCACCCGCCTCCGGAGAGACCCTGATCGAAACGTGTTTATTCTGCGGAATTTTAGAAAAAACACCCCAATTATTATTGCCAATTTGTCGGTCATAGGCGAAAAGTTGTTTCCGAGGCCGCCAGCTCATTTTCGCAATTGGATTTTTGAAAATAATAAAACAAATATTAAACGTCGAACATATGCCAGAAAATTTCAAGGAGAACACTGTAAGATGGGCCGAAATTCTCGCGGATGTACCATTTGAAGGCATGGAATTGTTGAATCTCCTGTCTGAGGTTCCATGACTGATAATATATCAAATAAATCTCATTTGGTCCCATTATGACCACCGAAGTTTTACCCACAGCTGTATCCTTTCATGCATTTGTGATCTATGATCCTGAACAACCAACCTGTAATTCCTATACAATCGCATTCATTTTGAGTGAAACTCGCGTGAAAATAATGAATTCATCATTAAAATCGAGCTTTGGAATACACAGAAAAGCAGACAAAGACAATCGCACCAACTCTGCTATGACGCTTTATAATGTTGATTATAAAATAGCTCAACCGTAAGCCTATCTTTTCTAGAAAAAATATTTTTAGAAAAATAAAGCAGGCCAAAATGCGCGTCTGCGGCACACAAAAAACAGTCAGCGGATATTTCTAACCAAAATAATTCAGGACGTTACGTTTTGGAGTGTCCTCATAAACGTTGCACGCATCAGTTAACCCGACGGCCTTAAATGACCGAGCATTTTTCACGAAACACTTTTCGGTCAAACGGACACAAACCTGACAAATGTTGGAACATCAAGTTTAAGAGCCAAGAAGATAGAAAGGCGGATTTTAGAGTTAATGTAAAGATGTTCATTTTTCTAACTCATTGAAAATCCTTGCAATTGAAGCGTTGCTTAGCGTCTTGACTCCTAGTATAGAAAATAAGGTCATTTTATCTGGCTTCCTTTTAATTGAACGAAAACGTTTACAAGTTTTACTGAAACGTAAAGAAAAAGGCCCGGACACCAATGTTTGGTAGGAATATAAATTCAGATTTCGGGCCCGCCATAAGGCAAAAATGCTAAATGTGGGGCACCCCGCTGGCTTTACGGCTATCTGTGAAGGATTTCACTGAATTCGGAAAACGTTTTATAATCTACGCATATTTTGAAGAGCCTTTAAATTTGCGCTTAATTACGTAGAAACATGCGTTTTTCAAAAAACAGGAAGAAACTGTTGCATTTACCAATAGTCTCAAGTCCTGAAAAAGTCATGTAAAAATATGCGATAGTGAGTCATATTTTGAAAATAATCTGTGATCTGTCTTTAAATAGATTATACGAAAATTATGCAAAGATGTCTACTTTAATATACAGCTAATTCGGGAACCTTATAAAGCAGGCGTGTGCGGAGCCACTCGGAGAGACCAAAAGAAACCGAAGATTATGAACTTACTGTTATTATTACCGCTCAGTATATACTGACTGGACCTGCTCAAACATATCGATGAAAATTATGAAGCGTATGTAAAATGGACGCTCCACCTTGCCATCTTATAAGCTGCAAGATAAAAATTAAAATCTGTCCAACTAAATAAATAGAATTTACTCAAACAAGCAAACTGCAAAATAGCTCAGTGAATTAATGCCCAAAAATATAACTGAATACCCAATAATCCATGAAAACCTTTAAATCGTGTGTTAAGCGTGAATGAATAATTGACGGTGATTAGCGAAAAAACCACCCTGTTGGAGGCGTTTTAGTCATATTTACATATGTGTTAATAATGCTGTGATAGTCCGAAAATATTAATAAGCTGATCTTCCTACATGTCAAGTGGTGTAGTATGTCAAGGAGCTAGTATCGAAGTTGGTTAAAATACAGGATGTGTTTGTTAGCTGTTGAAACACTATGAGTCCAACGGCAGGTTTTCGCGTCCTCGTAGGAAAGTGGTGAATAAATGCACTGACATGAGAGTTTTGCCTTGTAATTTCTCAGGAGGGTAAAAATAGGAAAAATCAACGGGGTAAGGATTGGGTGACAGGTACTAATGCCCTGCCTTCAGTTCCTTTTTGCTGCTTGTCCAACTACCGGCCACTCACGTTATCTCCGCTTGTTTTTGACAACTCTGGCTGGACCCACAAGACTGAGAGAACCGGCCGTTTTGATAGGGCAGGATTCCCTAACATATGCGCGTTATTCTCTGCCTGCGCGTCTCCGTCTACACTGCTTGTGTGTTACCTGCTGGCTTACCGACTGAAGGTGTGTCTTGCTGTTCTCAGTGGGCGTTTCAACTATGTAATTGTGTGTTGGCTGAAAATGGTCGTCGTGTCATGTGATCGACCCTGTATTCAAGCACCTAGCGTGTAGGCTGAGTCAGCCCTACCTGAGTGGATGTATTATAACCTGCAGTAATGGTCGATCAGCTCAAC
This sequence comes from Spirometra erinaceieuropaei, assembly GCA_902702965.1. Lineage (NCBI taxonomy): Eukaryota > Metazoa > Platyhelminthes > Cestoda > Diphyllobothriidea > Diphyllobothriidae > Spirometra > Spirometra erinaceieuropaei. The sequence goes on along the minus strand of CACRXP010000274.1, from coordinate 735,527 downwards.
TAGGAAGTCACCGCCAACGCATAGGAGAGGACTTTGAGATTTGTAAGTAAACCCACGCAGTGACTAGGATGGTCAGTCGTCGCGGCCTTGCTAACAACACATCCAATCTCTGCTTTTGTTTTGTCACTAGAAGCATCCGATGATTGAGAGTGTCACATAAATCTTCCATTGAATGGTTTTATTACGTCCCGCGTTTGGCTGTGTGTGCATTTTATGAAGACATGCAAATGGCCACATGCAGTGTTTCTAGAGCAGAAAAAGGTGCTTACGCGCATGTAAAGGAACTTCCCTTCACATACTTAAGACACAGACAAAATATTCAAAAAGACCGCAATTGTCCCTATTGGCATGTTTTTTTTGATTTCCAATCGTAATAAAGAACAGACTTTTATCAGTTAGAGCTTTCACTCTATTTCGAAATTTAGGCAAGTAATGAACATCTTTGTATATTTCAAAAGTGAAGCTTGTATTAGTTGCTTTTTAAACATTGCACTTCAAATATAACCCACTGCTAAAGTGATCAAAAAAGTGATAACATTAAGGATTAGGAAAACTGTATGGCCAATTCTGGTCTATTTTTCATCATCAAATTGCTTGGAACTATTGAGGGCTTAAACTAAAGGTAGCAGGACTTCGTATGCAGAGTCGAACATACTCGAATTGACACTGCATGACTCACCAAACTGACAGCATTGCTTAAGGGTCTAAAACGTGTTTTGCCGATTAGATGCCACTGCTTGACACAGCTAAAGATTAGTTTGGGCTTTTCCGCGTAAGCTGATGGATTTTTGTTGACATATACCTATTAGTCTTCTGATCCAGTCTGAAAACCTCAATTCCCATTGATTCAGTCGATGTTGGCGCCTTGATTTCTACCAAAGTTAAGCGGTGGAAATACTCGAATTGACCTATTTTAGAGAGGCACACACTTTGAAATCGATTTGAAAGCGAAGGAGTCGTGCAGCGATTTCTGCACTCACAGTAGGTGGCGTATTCGATGAAATAATAACTGATATTTTGCAATGTTTTCGATCACAAAGAATTGCTTAAGTGCCAGTGTAGTATTAATTTTAACAATGAAGTTACAAAGCAGTTCAGTCGGCTTTTAAATGCGCTTCTTTCCCGCAGTTTGCAATGTTTACGTTCATAGCAAAATTACCACCTGACTAATACAGGAATTTCCAATTTACTTACGATTATCTAATATAATCAGATGTATAATATAAAAATATATGCAAAAATATCTTTGCTGTTACTCCTCTGATATGAAGTTACGTTTTTCATTTTTATACGCAAAGAAACACAGCCCACACTTTAAATATTTTAACTAACATGGCCGAGAATGTTTCATTTAAATAGCGTCGTACCTTCTCATATATAAATATATTTTATGAAGTATAGGGCATATTTCATAATATGGTGGATCCTGTGTTGTATCTTTCCTTTACGGAGAAGATATGCAACGTTTAATTTGGACATCCCAAATTTAAATGCAAGTTGAAGTCTGACTCAAAATTATTCGGGTCAAAAACTTTCTAAAACCGAATATTATACTTCCCTGGGTATACATCTAAACGTGACATAGTCTGCTACAAAACTAGCACACGAACGGGTCTTCTTCTATAAAATTGGAAGTACATGGAAAATTTCATATAGATTAAGTAGTCATTCTTGAGAAACTTAATTTAACTGGCTGCTGGAATGACGTTCATTTTAAAGACAACATCCAGACATAACTGAGACATCTGTGGACTTTGTAGCAGGACGATCAGCACTGAGACGCTATCTAGGCAATCCTTACAAAAGAAACACACCATAACTTCACCCATTATTTTATCGCGCACGTTATCCACCGTAAAATTCGGTTAATATCCCTAAAAGCCTTAAGTAATTAGCATTTGTAATTGGAAAACCGAGTTGAAATTCATTTTGTGATTGGTCTTTAATATTCCACGTATGCCAGACTACTCGGAAAAGGTAATGACGATTTGGAGCAAAGCTGGATTGAACTGAATAGTCAAAGCTGTTTCCGAAGGCTGAGGTGAATTCAATAACTATTGTTGGCGGTTTGGAGGTCTGAATCAACGCTATTCATCAAAGACTTTTAATCGTGCGAAAAATAGTTACTGCGGCGACTTGCTGCCATTGATTTGATAATATATACTAGAATTTGAGCTAAAGCCGCACAGATTTGTTTACTCTAGGAAATCCTATCGGCACCCATGACAACGTAGACCACACACCTAACAAAAACAGGCTTGTAATATGAAGATGACTGGTTAGATATCTGTCTAGTCTAGGCCACTTAAAATATCTCCGTCAAAATAACTCTTAGCTTTCCAATAATATTTTGGCATAGTCTTGCATAGGGAAATTTACCGCAACACAAAGCACCTTAACACCTCGTTAAATAATTCCTCATATCTGGCATATCTGACGTCCCTGTTGATGACATTCATAAGTCCATATTTCGATGACAAAACTATTTGTACATTAAAAATTTTTATTTTACGTTACCAAAATTTTTTTCTGGAACCTCTTCTGACTTTTCCAAAGTTTTATTCGGAGAAGACAATAATTTTTCACCGTAGATCAAACTGATGCTAAGAAAGTTCTTTTAGGTGTTCATCTACAAAGCAATGCACAGAGCCCTATTACGAGGTCCTTTCTATTTCCGCAACTATCAAAAATGAAGCAAAACGCAGTATCCGGTTATGCTAAGCAGATTTCTGCAAAAAGTCTACAATATATTTTGCTTTGACTATCACTAGTCGACTGGAATAAAATTGCCAAATAGAACGAATATTTTGTTTAGTGCATTTTATATCGCCCCAAGAAAAAAATTAAAATACACGTCACGGCATCGGTTAAGTAGTTTTTTTTGTGGCAAAACCTGGCTCTCACTGTCTAAAAAAGAACCTACACCACATAAATGCAAAGTAGGAACTGAAGCACCCAAGCCACCACGGGCCTCCTGTAAGTTATTGAAGCGCCTAGCATTTATTCTGAGACAAAAACAGACCGGAAGCAAAGTAGTGAGCAAGGGTTTTGTTCGATGTATTGGCAGTTACCCCTGAAAAATGTTGAGCATAAGAAAGGCCTGTTTGATCCAATAGGCATTTAAAATCAGGCACGATATGGATGATAATTTTAGAGTCGCTCGTATGATAGATCAATTCTATTGTATATATTCTGCTTCCACGATGTTAGTTAGTGCATTTCAGAAAACCTTTTTGTGAGAAACTTACCAATCCTACGTTCGGTTGCTCGGGTGAACTATTTAGATATTTTCAGTATGTGCAAGCCAGCTAAAAACTTTTCTTCCCATGTCTATCTGAGATTACCTTCATGTCAAATCAGCATTCAGACTGTAAAATAATTTATCTTCAGACTGACTTAAGTAAAAATCACCTTATGGCTAACCGCATGGATTTATGTAAATAAGAAGAGAATAGGCTCACCGAAACAGTGTTTTAGATGCGGACGTCAGCATCTAAGTAAAACTGTTCCGATGAACCGTTCTTCTCCCTAAAATAACCAACCCGGATCTCTCAACTATGTCAATCTGAGCAAAGATTTACATTACTTTAATAAGTATCTGTGTCGACGAAACCTACCCGGCATCACAAGCATTGAAAATTATGGTGACAAGTGAAAATAAGTAAATCCAAAGCCTGTTTGAGCAAGGGCAGGTAAATATTTGTTTCGTTCAGTTCCGAGTTCACAGTCCACATTGTACGATCTCATGTTATCTCTAACTTTCTCAAATTCTGAGGTACATATGTGCTAGCGGCGCCTACGTCAACATCATCAAAGGCTGCTTGTTTGTCAACGCAAGTGGAATGATGCAGGCAGAACTCAAATCTATTTTTCGAGGTGGCACGTGGGCATATCGGAGTGAAAAAAGAGAAAATCAAAATTATACGAATTTTATGTTGAAAAATTTAGCACCCAAGTAAGTCGTTTTTTTGACTGCTACTCTTATTAATTCATTTTGTTTTATCAAATGCCACCCATTCATCCATGTCTGTTTTTTGAACGTATGAACATTACTGCTAACGCAGGGGCAAATTTTGCCAAGAATTTTGCTGAATGCTCTAACGGGACAGATGTGTTCAGTATTTGTTTCCGCATCAGCGTCGCGTTACGGTCTACGCCAACGCCCGTTAGCAAACCCGGCATCTTCTCAAAGCACGGCGTGCTGCACCAAGCATCCGCAAGTGACCAGTCAAGTATGAGAAGTTATTGAATGTAGTAAAATTGCGCGTATGAGCAGAACCAGCAAATATTTTGGAGAGCGTGGTTTGGAAGACCCATAGGGAAGGGTAATGCAGCAATCCGTTTACGACCTATGCTCGTACATAAGAACACAAACATTTAAGGCAATTTCACTGACCTATATTCAGGGAAAATAAAGGGGCATTTCGATTTTTTGACAACGAATCATTCTTTCTGAGCCCCACCAGCCTTTTGCTAAATGTGCCACCAAACGTCAGACAACGTGCCTTACTGTGGCGTTTTTGTTCGGGCATCTTTATTCTTGAAATGCTACTGTGATGCGCTAAATATTCAATGCCGGCATAAAAATTAAGTTAATTTAAGGAGTTATCTGTAAAGAATGCAGTTGCTTTAATAGAAAAAGTGGTTAAAAGTATCGTAAAAAGCTCATTTAAGAATAAAATCCTTAGGAATTGCTTGCAAATCCTAGATGATACAAAAACCAGAGTAATTCTGTGCATAATTCCATAATCGTAGCACCAAACGCTTTAAAAATATATCTTGCAGAATTTTATAGCAAATGGGCATCAATACTTTAAAAGAGCTTTCTATCTTTTTATCTCATCTAGGCCCTATTGCGTGAATCGATTACAACTGGCATGTTGAATATTGAGAGCGAGAACCAGGATAAAACGTCTAAAACATTTAAATCTGCTTCGCAGTAAGTTAACACAGAGAAGAGAGGCTGCAAGTAGGATCAGTAGAGAATATTACGGAAATTCAATTTACTTCCATTTTGGCAGGATGGCATGAAATAAAAACAGTTCCAGCCACTTGTGTAAACAAATGCCGTGAATCGCCTTTGCATGCGAATCGTATAAGCAGAAATTATGAATCGTACGCGAACGGAATCGAGTAGGACATGTGAGTGATGCGAGGAATCAATAGAATTTTATCCTTCCGCAATGTTGGAGCATGGGAAAGTGAGAGATAATAAGAGACCTTACATCAGGGGGTGGTGCGCTTAGGAAGAGCCGTGTCTGCGGAAGGTAACAAGGCGTGGAAACCTTTATGCCATTGACCAAACTATGACAACGGCAAACGTGGTCTGGACAATCAATGAACTTTTAAATCTCGCGCTCTTCAACGGAAACGCGGTCTAATCCCTTGATGGGCTAAAAAGGCTGGAAACATGTGATTGGCAGACAGCATCGACGAGAATCTTAGGATGAAACAGAGGCCTCTTCGCTAAAGCGGGCATTCTGCTAAATTTATTGCAATGAGTATTATCGAGATACCAGAGAAACACGCGCAATTGACTGGTGAAACCTAAACTCTGCTCCTTAGACGTACTGACCATGCTGGTTTACGGACCTTCTCAGCAGCAAGATTTTTGGCTATTTTTCCCGGTGAATCCTGTTTTACACAAAGGATTTATCGATAAGTTGTCAGCTTAAACCACTTCTATGTGCATTTAGTCCTTTAGGCAGGATAGCATTGCCGACAAAGACGAGGGGGACAGAAATTGCCATCTCTGGCTTAACAACAGAGGTCAGCCAGTCAAACTAGACACTAGGTTTTCCAACCCGCGAGGTTTGATCGTGCGACCTGCTTCTTAGAAGACCAATGCCCAACCATTGAACCGCGGACCTTCGCCCTGTCGGTTGCGATCGAATAAATCCACTGATAGAGTGGCTTTAATTGATCGCGCTGCGGGCCACATTTGCCCCGCCTTATGCCTCGGGGTTTCGAAACCTGCAGTTAAGTAAGACTGGCTGATCTCAGCTAACAGGCCACAAGTGGTCATTTCAGTCTTCCGTTTCTTTATGAATAATATTATTCTGTTTATACTACTAGCCGCTGCGCGGCTGCTGGTGGGACTCGGGATTGAGCTCCAAGGCACAAGCGGGACGAACGTGCCCCGTAACGCGATTGGTGGGCGCCCTTCTACCACTTACTCCTTTACCTGCTCCTATGGGTCAGGCTATAATAGACAGCACCTATCCAATTGACTGCGGTTACACATCTCTCAATGGCTAAGAATGGCCAAACTAGTAGCATAAATAACGCCATTCTTTGAGCAGATTGTCATGGACTACAAGGAAACTTTCCCTTTAATTTATGAAGCCTCCCTGAACTATCTCAAGCGATGAGGTCAGCGTCTGTTAGCAAGGGAAAAATCGGCTGCAGTGAGGTTACGTATGCCGGCCCAGTGTGCACAGAAGAACCTCGCTTAAACCCCCATTTATCATGGCCAACTGTCGGTTAACTGCATGCATCACTGCGCGCCCTCCTCCTCTTCCCCTGATATGGCTTTCATTAAGCCGTAATGCCTCCTAGCTTACTGCCTCTTTCTATCCCCCCTCCCTATTTCAACACCCATTTGCGCAGAAAAACAAACTTTGATCGATTTTCATTGTAATCGCCTCTTTTCCTGAGCCGTGTTATCAGTAAAATACACTGGCCAGATGATAAATCCTCGAAAACAAGCCTTTTCTTTTCAACTAGTCTTCTGGATGCTTTCGTGGGAATTTTCACATGTCTTTTGAAAATTACAGAACATACGACATAACGCTACGCAAGAGTACACGAAGCAAGATATCCGCCCTGTTTTGAATCATGCACAAGTCAGTGAAACTTGTTATATAAGGGTACTTCAGATAGACGACGATGAATGAGACAGTTATCGCCTCCGACAAAGAAAAAGCAGTAATAAATTGTGCCAGCTTTATTTCCAATACGTATGCCAAGGATTAAATAAGAAATTAAACTCAGTGGAAGGCGTGTTTGTACACCTATAATAAGAAACCTGTCGAAGGAGAGGTAATCAAAATTCTAAAACATGTTTTGGATTAGAAAATATTACTTAGATAGGATTGTAATACTTATCATCATGCAGCACAGTGCCTAGATATTTCAGTCCTACCAGGATGTCATCTTTTAAATAAGGTTCTTTTTGCGGTCGCCTGCGAAAACCAGGCTGCGCAAGAGTTAATTCTGAAGTAGAAGGCATTTTCGCGTTAGTTTTCGATGCCCTTGAAAATGCAAACGTCTGTCACAAAAAACTCGCAAAAAATTCTTTCTTGAATTCATCTGGTAGCCCGTGTCGTCTTAAACGCATTAGCCTGAAGGAAGAGCAGATTCCGGTTTTAAAACCTGTTCACTTTCCAGATAACTTTAAACGCGACCTGCAGTCGAACTTGTATTTAGAGTTTCCAGATGACATGCTTTATACTTTTCACGTAGAAAAGATCATGGGTTTCTTCACATTGATAAGAACACGTCATATGGGGCGGATAAAAGCTCGCCATAGATATAGGTCGTTAGCAGCATTGATAGGCGGGCAAACAAGACGCTGTACAAACAAATATTGTCGGTCTTTAAGTCTCGTAATTAAAAACGTTTTCTACACCGAAAGGCAGCCTTTCTTCAAGCCTAACCATTAGAGGCGGCACAAAATGTCACCACGTGAGTAGAAGAAGGAATATATTGTGCGTGTTTTTTACAAACAACTTTTCAATCTACAGATACATTTAAAATCAATGCAAAATGTTTATTATGCATAAGGAGTGAGTTTTTGAATGTAGGTTTTACAAGGGGCCAGAAATCACACACTCAGATGGGGTCGAAATCAATTGATAGTATGCTGCACGCCATCAATATTACAACCCTACCCAAATACTACACTTTAATTAAGAACACATTTCAGAATTTCGGTTGACATTTTAAGAGGCAGGTCAGCGACTGTACATATATCCGGCTAGATTTGGGTGTAACTCGAATACATAAATGTTATTAGGCTAATCCACATGAAAGCGAGCTCTTTATTAGCTGACACGGAATCATCATCTGTGATAATAAAAATTTAACAGTATCTAAACATGCTTAGTAGAAGGTGCATTGCCCGGCTTTGGCCACGTTTTGGGCATTTCAATTAACTGTGACAGAAATAATGGGGGATAGTGCACTCCAGTAAATTCCGCAATTGGCTAGGCATGCAATGCCAGGAAATCAGATGGCACGAACACAGTTCGCGGATTGGAATTAGCACAACAAAGACAGCCTTGCCTACCTGAGACGGAAGACTCAACATGCTACTAATATGGCTCCTCTCTCTTTTAGTATGGACGGCAGATCTTTTAACTATTTTAACAATCTGCGTACGCAGCTTTCCATCATAGCCAGTTTGCGGTGCACAAAGTTTTTCCTGCCATGAATTAGTAGAATATTTCGCAAAAGGAATTAAAGGGATTCACAGCAAGCCAACCTTGTTTGAGGGCAGTTTATTATAGCTGTTTATCGTTCCACGAAAGTACTTTCGAGCAGCAGCAGCATGGTTCCTGACGTATGAGCATGCGCATTTGTTTTTCACAACTTCGTCGGAGTGGCCAGTGGTGGGTGTATGAGTTCCACAACGTGGCCAAGGTAATTAATTGGGTAAACAAGTTCTACGTGTTAATGCCTTTCCCGTTTTTTTCGTATGCGATTGAGTGTACGCGCCGAAACCTGTCAAAGATGTGTTAAATAAAAGCGTCCATTTTTATGCTGTGATATTTGGATGAGCTGAAACTCATCATTATACACTATAATTATCAAACAAGTGTTTTTACTTTAAAAAGAAAACCAAGTTTTCTTGCTCAAAGGATGTGAAGGTGAAAATTGTTATAAAATATCCATGAAATGTCGAGCTACCTCGAATGCGGCTTTTCAGGTGAGATGTTAACTTAAAATATGAGCACTTTTTCGAAGTTCGAAGAAGTATACTTGGTTGCTTTACTTTTAAAAGAGAGCTGTCTTCTAGTAATTGCGCCTTCATACTACATGATGTATACTTTGGAAGCATACATATATTCAGCCGACCTGATCGGGCAAAACTGCTTTCCCCAGCGCGCAAATACACGGGAATCTTCAGTTGGTCGCATAGAGACATAATTACCTTAGCCAGAACTCCGGTTAACGGAAAATGATAAAAGGAACTAAACACGAGATAAAGTTGGTTATAAATAACGATTCTCCTAGGCAACTCAGAAATGCCGCAGTTCTTGCGTTACGATTAAAATTAATCTTTGAATTACATTAAATAAGTGCGCGTAACCAACGGCTTCAATAATAAAGCATACGCAGTATGACATCCTACAGAATTATTTAAAGCAAAACCCAGCCCAAATAGGCTCCAAAAACAGTACCACATTAGAAATTTAACCAGACAACTACTTAATCCATGACCGTGTGTTTCGAAAGGGTACTGGAAGAATCTATATGGTTTGTTAATTTTATGTTGTGATGAATACAGTCGACTAGGACGGTTGGGGTATCGTATGGGTCCACGAACAGAAGCGTCCGTGGGGTAGGGAATTCCAAAACTTCATGTCCCGCTGCCACTCAGTGATTAAAATGTTGGGAAATATTTAACTGATGCAATCATGAGCGCGGTATTTTTTGTGAAGTAGTATCGCATTCCTACCGTAAAATTGCTCTACGCATTCCATCGCCAGTGCAGTCTGCTTTCCTTTTGGACGTTCTAGAATTGTCTGTGAATACTATGCCATATGCAATGTTTTAACCCCGTTACATGAAGAGATAGTTTCTGTCGTATTTTATAAAACAGGACTAGTCTTTCAGTCTTTTTACTATATCATGTGTTCAGGGTGTTTTGTTTTTAGGCAGACGGCGGTTTTTATTATGCTTATATTCCCCTTCCAATAGATCCTTAACGCCAGAGGAATTACACGTTCACTATCAAAGCCTCTGGTAAACATACCAGTCACCATGTGAAAAAACCTTTCTTTTAACGAATGTTTCAAAACGTGCATAACTATGTCTTTAAACTGACAGATATCTGCATCGCTTATGTTGTCCCAAAATTTGGGGTAAAACAGAAGTTTTTGCCGGTCTATAAACTTATCTGTCAGTCTCTATCGCATGCAGCCATGCCCTCCTACCTGTTTGCGTTTAAATTATATTTTTTATCACTTTTCCTATGCTTGCAAACGCCTTGCAGAACAAAAATATTTGTCAACCATTTGTCAAAATGCCTTCTTATCTGGTTGTTTTCTTGCTAATGTACGTACAAGCTGAAATTGTGCCTTTGCAGGAGGTTCTTTTTAGGTGTCGAGAAGTTAAAACTGCCTATTTATGATGGCCCATTATTCATTCGTTTGGGAAAATCTGCATACTCTATGGAAACTTAGATGTGTTAATTCAAAAGATTCCCTTGAAATGTTAAAATCGACTTCGAGAAAGTGAAACTTTTAAACTTACAAATGCGAAATTGCAAGAAAGGTCTTTCGCCTTTTTGAAGACGGGCTTTATTTGCATCTTTCCTCATTCAACTTGTGCGAACCAAAAACTCAAACTTCATTTCGGGGACGGCGGTTTCTGCAAGTGTGTTTATTGTTGGAACTAAGGCCCTCCTGCATGCGCATCTAAATGTTTTGTTTTATTATAACATTACCCAGTGGATTTTCTTTGGGAATAAAAATGAAAGGCACACTGTTACAGACAAAATTGATATAAATAACGTTTTCGAATTGAGGATACTTTATCCTTTATCTTGACACAGCGGCGTAATTGTTACGCCTTAACGTTTTCTGCAGGACGACTGCAAAAATAACCCGGAATTGAACCATCATGCGCATTCCTGATAAAAGCATGAAAAGTTTGGCAATGAAAGAGATAGGTGCTCTTGGGGAAAATAAATATAGAATATACTCATGCATTACTACTCTGAGGACATTTAAGTTTCTTGCGTCTCCCTACCCCTTTTAATACGGGTTTTTCAAAAAACGATTATTCTCCTGACAATATTGAATGAGTTGAAAAATGCAGCAAGCGTATTTCGTATTTTTAAAAAGAAACAGAAGCAAATTGGCGACTGGAGTGTCAGTAGCTGTTTAAACTATAGCTTGCACTATAAAACATGTATATTGACCATGTCTGCAATATATGACTGCATTCAGACGAAAGCAAATTTACGAACGTATCTCAAAAAGTTTTCAGAAGTAATTGTTGACCAACTCAACCCTTCACTGAAAGTAAACACGTATTCCAAGGGAAAATGCAAAAGCCACCAAATGCATATCCTGTGTGGTATTTGGCAACATATAAACTATGATGTTTCGTGCAGTTTACAAAGGTCGTGTTTTAAATTCTCTCCTTTTTAGACGTGTCACTTTTCCATTATCTTGTTTTGCTATCTTGCTTCTTTACCACTGACCTCTATTCGAATCATCAGGGCAAGAAATAACATGTTAGTTTAGCAAATTGACAAAATCCTTCGCCGTTTTAAGGACTTTAGGTCCTGCCCAAACCTATTGATGCGCTACTACAAGAGGAAAACTAATTTTATGCAAACTAAATGTTAGTGCTATTAGCCACAAGTTTTTTTCAATTTAAAGGAAAGTGATAATTCAACAAAGACTACACATTTCAAAGGCCTAATGCAGAACACAAAGCAAGCGGACGTCATTTTTGCCAAAGAAGAGGAATCTAATGGAAAGAGGAGACCTACATGGCGTAGTTTATATGCATTAATTCATATACATTGTATTTTATCTTATCCGTCTCGACTATTTCATGGTTATTTGTCAAAATTTTGGTTTGTGCATTCGTCTTATTGATGATCGTCAAGTTGGAAGTATGAAACTAAGGGAAATGTTGCTAAATGTGGAAGCACCTAGCATCGATTTTGCACTATGTTCTCTAAGTTGGGAATTGGTCAAAAACATTAAAACGGCCGTTGCACGAACAGCATTTCTCAGAATTCTGGAATCATAATAAAATGTACATTCGAGAAATTGTTATCCAAATAACAGATTCGTCTTATGAGCATAAAATTGTTATTTACAGGTTGTAATGTCCTTATGTGGTGATGAACATGATACCGGTTTTTCCATGTAACAATGTTTCTAATAACGGATTTAACGATTGCGCGTTGGAAGTTGGCCACATCCCAAAAAAACCGCCCTAAACTTCTAGTTGCGGGCGACAGACGAGCAATCCAATGTGGCCTAATGGAAAAGCAAAGTTCACAACTTCAGGCTGCGAGCCAGTGCTGCTCGTCTTTGCGTCTTTGCTAACTCGAGAACATTAGTACAAATTAGCGGTGAGACAGGTGAATAGGAATATTTTAGGGACTTGCCCAACTACTCAGGTGCGTTAGAGTCGACGATAGATTTGGGGTCCAATTAAGATTTAAAGTTATATCACGGATTACGGCCAGAGTCAAAGCATGGTTTGGGGCCAGTGTTTAAGCTAGGGGAAAGGAACGTTGGACTTTCTGAAATTTTTCGCATATCCACCTGTATTGCCGTGATGTCCCTCATTTCGTGCCTTATCATCAGCGGCTACTATCTATCAATAACGAAATTTTCGGTCTGTATCTAAATTTGGGATCATTTATACCAACGTAACCACCTACTAGCAGTTAATATTGGCTAAACTTGGGAACTAAAAAAATGCATCAAAAAGCGTTTTTTGAAAGCAGCGTGCCAATAGGAGAAAAATGAGCCTTAATTAAAAATCATATGTACTGATTCTATTGGAGGCACATTTAGATTCTTTCAAATGCTCGAAATTAGTATACAGCGTCAACTTAAAATATAGCAACATAAGGCTTTTTTCACTAGTAAAACGTCATTATCCAAAATAGATACGCGATTCATTCGAAGTTTTTTTTGTGTCAGGCACTTTGAAAAGCATTCTTACAGGTTTTCAGACGAGCGGCGCACTTGCTGAATAATTTAAATTTGTTTCATTTTCATTGTCTGCATATTAGACTTCTAACTGAATTTCTATATTGTCCGTTTTGCTCGCTTTGCGGGCGATCCTGGTTGGTCCGTAATAATGACCAAGGAGGGGAGAATTATCAAGACACCATCGTGGGACAGGAATTTAATTTGCAAATGGGGTATCTTGAAAGCTGCATCACCGTAAAGCAGTTTGCCTCTTTTCAGCAATACAAGGCCTCAAACTCGGGGACATTTTGAAACGCTGTTATGCATTATAAAATAAGTATTTCATAATTTACGAATAAGAATTCCAGCGTGAAATTGGCCGCCAACGACATTTTACCCTTGTTCTAAATTTATGTTCCTAGTGAGACATCATATCAAATACTTCAACCTCCTGTCAGTGTTCTCGGATAAATTGATTGTGATGGTCACCGGAATCGGTAAACAAAGCACGTAGCCATACAGACCTACTTTGTAATGAAAAGTGACGGCGATTTGCACAGCAGCAGATAGCTATTTTACAGACACTTTAATTATTTGATTTATCTGGGTTTAGATAATAATGCCTAACAGCATTCACGGCTGTCTAGCTTGGATTTAAGGCCTTCATTATCCTTTATAAAACTTCTGCCATATCGATATACACATAATGCTTTGAAATATATTGCTTCAGAGGATGAAACTTGTGTAGTAATGGTCTGACAAAAAATGGCGCCGAATTTTGCCTTGACTGCCTGAAATCCCGTCCCATGCTTTCTACCCACGGTAAGATAAATAGTGTTTTTTACCCCAAAACTACTCAAAATAATGTTTGAATTTGTTTGATCAAAATATTATCGTGCATTATTTCCGACTATATCGTTTGTAGAAAGGAATGGTTGTCATAGTAAACTGAGGTCCAAACGTTGCTAGTCGTCAGGCACCCTTGGAGTTTCTCACACTAGACAATCTTTAAATCTGCTTTATGCATGCTCAAAAACGCAACACTATATGAATTGTTTAAGAAGGTTGCATTATGAAACAGGCGATTTGTCCAATAATATTCGCATAAGATTATATTTTAACTTTAGATGCAATTCGGCACAAACGGTCTCAAAACCATTAAGAGATTATAGACACCAAATGGTTTTTGAAATGTGTATCTTAATATTTCCAGTGAATCGACCAAGATTATCGACCGTTTACGTAAGACTTAATGCATTTCCCTTAAATTTATTTTAAAGCACAAATTTGTGACAGTTTATTTCTAATTCTGGTTATGAAAAACACAGTTTTGGAAGATGTTTTATGATTTGCAGAAAAAATGCACAATTTAGTGTCCCATACGATAAGTCTTTTGACCGCAATGGATATTTTAAAAACTATAATATGTGGAATAGAATTTAAAACCAGTCAGCTGTTTAAACTAGGGTCTCGAAAATTTGTCTTGGATTCCAAAAATAAGTAGTTAGGATTTTTAAGCTTCACCGAAGGCCATGTGTTGCTTTGTATCTTTTTTGTGGGTTTTAATCTGGTTTTAAAATTATTTCTTTGGAATATATATCCTTTTACCATGCAATATAGTAACAATCTCATGGAATACCTAGGTCCAGCTCCACATCATATTTGTCGAAAACGATATAAAGTTTTAACTGGGAAATAATAAACATTCACTTGCATTGTCACACCAGTTATACGCATTATTGTATTCCTAACAACAACAATACTAGGCTGAAAACGTTTTGGCAGCCCAAGCAGTCTGCTTAATAAGAAATGTTATCCTAATGAGTTAAATATTTCAAGTCATAATAAATGTGCTCTATGAGATTAAGGTGGCATACAAAGTGTTTTAGTTATAGAACATTTTTTCGAAAACAACGTACTAAAAGCCAACCACCAAAAACGTTGGCAAAAGCAATCGCGAAACACAAGTTCGACTGGGAGCTCTTTTAGCGTGCCTCCGTTGCAAACATCACTCATGGTTTTCATTAAAGCTGCGTCCTTGTAAATCAGTGCAAATTTTTTAATTTATATATCAATGCCTTAAACAAGAAGACAAGGGTATCAAGTTCGTGAACAAACATGTAGAAAATGCTGAGCTTGCTTTCCCGATTATTCATGAACATAGAAAAACAATGCATTCATTAACGCTCAAATTATTTATCGCACAGTCACAAAGAGCAGCGCGTGCTGTAAGGTTTTAAAATCTAAATAAGAAGAAGTGCATTTTTGCTCATTTTGGTTTATCGCGAAGAAAGTACATTCTACCGGAACTAAACAGCACCAATGTCATCCAGAAAAATGTCTAATTGGACAAGCTAGATAAAGAATATCTCCGTAATAGATGAACTGAACTAGCAAAACAGTTAACTTTAGATGCCGGTTCAACATTTTGCCTTTACCTAATAAGTAATAAAAGCTTCTAAACGATCAGGCAAGTATCTAGTCTCACAGTTTTATGAGCATACGTTTCAGCAATCCTTGTGTTTCCGAGCTCCACAAGGATCATGTTTCCAGACAAATTAAAACGTTCTTATCAGTAACCGCGTTTACATGCGGCTGCAGATAAAAACAAAGCCGAAGAGCGTAATTATTGAACATTTTCCAAAATATTTTTTTCTACTATAATCCGCCTGAAAGAGTCCATTGAACGTTAACTATTGAGTCTGGTCGTTCTTGTAACTCTTTTTGCATCACGAATATTCTCATCCGACGGTGTTCAAGGATCGCAAACAAATGAGGGGATATACTAGAGATAAGTGGATAATTTACTTACGTAGAGAACTTTACATTTGCCACTTCTGAACTCGTGCTGCTTACTAAGTTACTCTATCTACATAAGTCTGTTCAACGTCTTGGAAGTGAAAGATTAGAAATGTCCCCTGTTTAACACTTCCACACTTATTCTTCCAGTTCATGTCGCGCACGACACCTCATCACTCCGAAGTCGTGCTACCACTCAGCCAAATGCGTTATCCATCAAACTAGTATGTCCTTAGCTCTGTCTGCGTATTACGCCAATTATTTCATCCATATGCAGAAACAACTAACTGTTGCCTCCTCAGAGGCCACGCGTTTGTGGTCAGTGAGTGTTGTCCCGTTTACAACTTGGATCTTAAAGAATATAATATTTCTTGATAAATCAAACAACATATCGGATTAAACAGAAAGAAGACCACAAGTTAGTTAGTTAGGTCTCATTACGTATTTGTATATAATATTTCCATAGAGAATCACAGTATTTCCGATTCATATATGGGCAGGAACGGTGTTTTTGGCGTTTCTTCTTTTGGTTTTGCAAAATCCAAATTTATGGTCCTCTCATGGTGGTAGCCCAGGTTTTATGTAGTACAAAGTCTTCCCAACCGATACGCCGCGGCTTCCGACTTATCTCCTGTCGCACATCGACTTTTCGAGTTTCTTTATTGTCATTCCTGGCACGCAATCGTGCGTGTGAAGTGATAGGAATATAGGATCGAACACTTGAACTGTCCTCATAATAATCGTTCCTTTTATGTTGAACTGTTTGACTCTGGAATAATCTGTTAAATTATTTACTGCCCACAATGAATGGAGCCACATTTTACGGACCATTTTCAATTTATGATTTCAAAGGAAAGCGAATTACTATCTCTCTCTCCCAAAGTACTCTCATTGGCAATATGGAAATAAACGGCAGAAAGTATATCGTAGCCAGTGTCCGTCATGAATGAAGGACCAAGTCTTGATTTATAACTTAGAATATTTCATGAAACGAAAAACATAAACCCATCGCGACATATCCGTGCAAAAGCCTGCAAGTGACTATCAGAAGCCGGGTTTGGCGAAGCGTTAACACCTTAATATCTACTTGTTTGCGCAAAACGTCACTTTATGAAATATATATTCAGATTTTCGATCCATCTATGATTTGTTGATAAATGTTTGAGTGTAGTATAACGATTTAGATTACGTAAACTTTTGTGAGAAGTTGTGCTTGTATTCGATGGACTTTCATTATATGATCATACGGGAGTCTTAGTGACATCTTCGATACTGGGACAATAGAAATGCTAGATGGATCCTCAAATACGAAGGCATAAATATAGGTGTTCTGATGTGTTTTCCAAATCCAAGGTTCCATGTTTGGCAGGGCTTAGTTAGCCACTTTATGTCAAAACGTTAGGCATGTTATCTATTGAAAAGCTTGACATATGTTTCCGTATATTCTCGCAAAAACAGCAATACCTTAACGTACAAACGTTGTTTTTGAAATGCACCTTAAAGTGGTACGTCTAACATATTTTGCTTTCAGTAATCAGGAGTTCCGACCAAATGTATGTAAATTTATCACGCAGATCGTTTTGATTTCTAAAAAGTGTTATTGCGCAATAACGTGTTTTAAGTAAATGCGTATATATGTTCGTCGCTATAGATCAAAATTATTCAGTAATTCTGCCAAGTCAAAATATTTATTTGAAGCTTATTACACATTTTCCTTGATATTTCCGAATTAAGCAGCAAATACACTTGAATCTGAGTTCTAAATTGCTTGAATTTTATTGGTTATTTACGAATACTAACTGCCCAATCCCCTTTTAGTGCACAGTTAAGGAAAAAGGAGAGTGATCATGAATGCCATGCAGAAGCCAATCGAAAAAAACGTCAGCGCTGGTCAGAAGATGCGGCTTTTGGACGAAGGATCCAGCTAAAGGTAGCCCGTTTAACTCTGAGGTATTTCAGATGCTTGATAATGTAAATATTTACTCGGTCTTTATTTGATTTTTGAAAAATTCATATTCAGCTATCTAATCAAGACTGAATATTATCAAGGGCCATTAACTCTAGAAATATTTGGAGACATGTATTCATAAAATGCGGCGACACAAATTTTGCCCGAGTTTAAAGATTTCAGTTTTATATGCTGCTAATAAAACGCTACCCTTCGTCGTGGGCATTACAGTACAATGCCAAATCATTTCGTTTGATTACTTTTAAATAATTCGATCAATATTCAAAACGCATAGACAAGCATAGATTTCCAAAATGACACTAATACTAAGTTTTTTGGGAATGCATTGCAAATTGCCCCTTTAATATTACTTAAAGACGCAAAAATGTTTGCAAAATCTCGATGTACCCTATTTGTCTTTTCAGACAATATGTTTGTCAGTGTTACAATTCAGAGTATGGACGGTTGCAACACACCATGCATATATGTAACCAAAAGAAAAACCGGTCCAAAAGACATATTGGAATGGTCATTTCTGGCTTACTGCATTTTCTGTAGATCCTGAGATCTAAGCTAAATAATAATGATGGGAAATAGTCGCAAAAATATTAGTTTAGTTAATCAGCATGATGTAAGCTTGAGGAAGGAAGGCTTCATTTATTATGACTGTTTCAAACATTTGTAAGACTATAGTTTGAAACCTCAAACAATGCTTCTGTGTTTTACATGTGGAATGCATTTTTAACTATTTTTAATGGAGCAGAAATGTTTTAAACGAGATGGGCAAAAAGTTTTATATGCCACAGGTGTAGGCAATGTTCCTTAGATAAAAAAAGATCAATAACCAGAAAAATAGTAATTGCTGTTAACTTTTAAAATAGAGTTGATTTTGTCTTATGGAGGTCGGATAAATAATTAATCGGATTTTGCATGTTAACATTTATGGACTTGCGATTGTACTTTTTATACTGCGGAAAAATATATACTACTTTAACGGGAGACATTATTAACTTGTGCCCTGTTTTATTCTAACAGTTTCAGCTCGGAAAATCACTTTTTCTCAAACGGCATCGAAATGAATCATTCAGTTGTGCAGATCTCCGACCCCACCGTTTCCTACAATTGCACACCTATACCGTTTATTCAGCGTCTTTCGGATTCATACAAGGATGTCCATGTCTACTTTGTGCTCGTGTGGTGTCCAATAGGTGTTCTTTCAAACATTTTGAACGTTGTGGTGTTAAATCAAAAGTCCATGCAAACACCGACAAATTTCCTGTTGACTTCGCTCGCAATCAGCGATGGACTTATTATGTTCCTCTACATCCCCTTTACATCCTACTTCATCTACGGGGAACACATTACGGCCGCAGCCTACCCAATGGCCATTTACCTGATACTTTATGTCAACCTGCAGAATTTATTGCATATTTTTTCCTGTGGAATTATAGTAACTTTGGCAGTATTTCGCCTGATCTACGCCAGATACCTGTTGAAGTGTCAAGAATGGTGCAGCCACAAACGGGCTGTCCTAGCCGTCGGCTTAGTCTTATTCACCGCCACCTTCTTTACAATTCCTTGTATTATTGGACATCGTATATTTCCGGTAAATGAAGTGTTGGCAGATGAGAGTTTTCCGCCAATAGAAGGTGGACTGCGCGAGTTCTCCGAGAGGTACATGGTAAATTATGTACAAAGCGAATGGCGACGTCGACTTCTCTATTGGAATGCGGCAGTCATGGTGAAACTGGCCCCCCTATTCTGCTTTATCCTTCTCTCTTCACTCCTTATTGCCACATTGCATGCTCGTGTCAGACATGCGCGTTCAATGAGCAGGCAGAGGTTTGAGCGGAAGAATATGTCTGAGCCCTCAATAATGTCACAGTGCTCCAATGCAGGTGCACCCGATAACCCCTTCAAGCGTCTGAACGAGGCAGACAAGTCACGAGAACGATCCCACAGCCGGACAACACACCTGCTTTTGGCGCTGATGATAATTTATATTTTGGCGTTCATTCCACAGGTTAGTCTACTTATGTGGCTTTTACTTACACCTGGACTGGCAGAATGCTGTCACGACTACCTTTCTGGTTTAAAGGAGTTCAACACCCAAAGATTCGGCCTCGATGTTTTCTTAGTCCGGGCAGGAAAATCAATGTATGAAACAACCACTTTGGAAAATGACAATGCGGGTTAAGTGAAGTCCAGTAACAAAACATTTAAATGTAAAAGTACAGAAAGGTTCATGACAAGGCGCCTTTTGTCTGCGCTGGTGCCTTCGCAGATAATCACGGATGGCACAAATTACAACTGGAAAATCTGTTAATTGAGTGAGGAGTGTAATGTAAGTTGTAGATCTAGTAATATTGGCCTACGCATACGACAGTAAGACACTCGTTGGCAATGGTTGATCTAAAAAGCCGTACATATTCTATATAAGTTTATTAAAATGACACAATTTTGCTTACATTTTATGGGCCATATAACTATTTAGTCACCAGCCCTGTTGAAATTGTTTCATAGTTATTTATCCGCTTGGTTTGGTAATTGTTCCGTCAGACTGCTTTACGGGAGACAAAGGTCATAAATATAGGATTAATTGCACCGTTGCGGCCGAAATAATGAGTTTATTCAAAAAATAACTAACAGTCGAGGACTGTTTTGACTTTTATTTGCTGCTCGATGATGGTATCGATGCGCGCTTTGTGACATACAAGTAATAAGCGATTTCATTTCGGCAAAAACGATCTATGTATTTGGGTATATTTTTACTGAACACTGCATTTAACTGAGCTGCAAGGTTTGGGAATCGTTTCGCTATTTTAAATTTGTTTTGGAAGTTGAGTAAGTCTATAAAATGTGCACATAGTTTAAATATGAATAAACTTGTTAATTTTGCAGTGCATTTTGGAGCCGAATATGCTACGCTCGTGACGATAATGACCTAACTAATTGCTTTCCTGCCTATTTTTGTCTAAGATGAACACCGAAATTTTGTTACAAAAGAATAGGTTGGGCTTACTTTTGTGAAAATTATTTAGCAAATTAAAATTGGCAAACATCGCATCAAAATAGCATTAACGGTTTTTTCCTAATGTGTGCTAAACCTCCCAATTCCTTTAGAGGAACTTCAAAATACTCTGTAAATCAATCATGACAGCATAAAATTTCTAGACTTGCCCTGACTGCTGCTCACTGTCTTCCCACTGCTTTCTTGCATTTCAGTTATTTATTCCGCTTGGCTTTCCTCCGTAGCAAAATGCAATATCATGATCAATGTAGAGGGCATACGGTATAAATAAGCACAATAGGCTCTAAGATAGAAATTTCCAGATATAATCCGAATAGTCTTGGGCTGAAACTTCGGATTTGTCCGATTGTACAGCCTATTTCAACAGCGTTTAAATATCTTGTGATCACGGGGCTAACTTAACTGTCTTAAAGCGCCAGCCGGTTTTAAATTAATGCAGACAATAGAGCTGATTGGATCATTAAAGCATTTTTGAAGCGTTAGAGCTTCTTATTAAACAACTTGCGTTTGAAAAGCTCCAAGCGAAATGTAATGACTAATGACATGATAAAATGCAGTTCATTTTATCAGCCCACCATATCCCTAAATTAATTCTGCTCATGATATGTAATAGATGTTGTATGTGTAAAACGAGCTCCGAGACAATTAGAGTGAAGTCACCGATAGTATTATTGAAAAAAGTGCCACCATGTATCAAATGCCTACCAATAAAACTTAGTAATAAACCTGGTCCGGTAAATGAACGAAAATCGCCCGTGAGTTTACAGCGAATTAAATCATCTATTCTGAAACGAATGGCTCCCGAACGTTTGGGGCTGATTCACTAGCTGTAGAAATTTATGCATCAGCCGATTCGGTAACGAAATACTAAACAGAAATTCAGGTTGTTCACCAACGGAGGATGCGGAGGAAGATTTCGTGCAATTCGTTTAAATAAGAGAAGAATCTTAAAAAGAGTATCTCTAAAGTGAAATTGTGATACTTGGTCTTTTTGAAAGTCCGAAATGTTCAGCTTTCATTTTCCGCCGGTTTACAGGTTAGCCGACTGGTGAAATTTGGCCCATGCTCACCCATTAGTCTGTCTTTGCGCCTTCATTTATTGGCTAATGTCAACCAAATGTCTCATTCTATGAGGACCTCTTTTTACTCCAAATAACATGGAATGCACACTCTCTTAATCGGCCGACAATGAGCACTTTTCGCGTAGATATTCATATATAAACTACTCAGGCACGGTAACGTTAGGGAATAAATCCTAACTTTATAAGTTTTCGCAATAGAGCATAGATAAAGATTTCGAGGATGAAGAACGATAAGATTTAAAACTCAAACTGTAAACTAATATTTTTACTACCAGGGGGGAGACTAGAACGCCGTGTTTGATTTGTCTGACATCGTTGCCCAGCCGTACTTCAAGTCTTCGAAGAGCAGGTCTAAAATTTGAGACTTAAACATGTAATTATATACATTCAGTTACAAACGAACCATGTTGGTGGCCAATAAGAATACCCGAAGTCACTAGGTGATCAGTTCTGATGACAGAATGGAAAACTCATATTTTATTTATTTATATAACGCAATTTTGAA
>CACRXP010000274.1:679187-713191 GCA_902702965.1 Spirometra erinaceieuropaei | reverse complement strand
TCAATTAACAGAGAATCACGTCTTATGTGTATTTTGTACTTAAGGAAGGAGTATGATTATGTTTTAAAAAATGTTTTCTAATTGCCGAAAAATGTGGAGCCTGATCATTTGTTGCATTAGCGCTAAGTGATTACACTCTACAAGGTGCATGCGTTCCGCGTAAAGAAAATCCCATATTTTTCTATGTTATTAAAGAGATATCATACAGCGTCCATAAAATTTTGCAATGGATGCGGACCATGTTGTACATTTCATGAGGAGCAGTGGTAAACGGCCAGGTACGATGCTATGTGAATGTACATATCGCGGTCTTAAAAAGTTTCATAATAAGAAACTTTTTTAAAACCTAATTATACTCCTTCCTCAAGTATAAAATATAAAGAAGACGTGATTTTCTATTGATTGACTAAAAGAAAGCATATTTTTGTTTGTGGTTTCTATAAAATATATTTGAATTTCCTAGACCATCAAAAATCAATGGGAAAATGCGTGCTACATAAGTAGTCATTTTTTACCGAGCACGCTTTCTACAGGAGATTGAAAAGAAGTGCATTTAAAAGCCGACATCCTGCCAAGTCCAAAATGTTATAAGCGTATGCCTTTAAATAATCAGTATCACAACCGCGACCAAGTAATCTTTTCTAATCGAAAACCCATTTCAGAATTTCAGCCAACATTTCATGAGATAGGTCACGCACTGTAGATCTAAAGATTTATGAGGAAATGAATTGCTCACCGGATGGGGGGACTTTTCTGGCTGACGGTTTGAAGAGCTGGGCTGCTGTTTATTATCAAAGCGTCAAGTAAAAAAATCGATCAGAATGTTTGAATAGACTTGATACTTTGACAATGAAGAGCAGCCCCAGCTCTTCGAAACGTCAACCAGAAAATTTCCCCCATCCGGTGAGCAATTCATTTCGTCATTAATCTTTAGATCTACAGATCTTCGAAAAAGTTCCCGATCCGTTGAACACTTCATTTTCCTTAGATTACTGAACCGGATCTCTTATTTTTGTTAACCTGAGCTAAAAATTTATATAAGGACATTAATGCGTTCATCTCCGTCCTCATGTAGATTAAATGTGATTATGTTGTTTTTAGGTGATTCTCTTATTGATGAGCTTTGGGATGGGGATCTGCTTTTCGGAGACCGTCTACGACCCTTTGGGCAACCTTATGGACCTTCTCACACTACTGAGCTGTGGAACGAATTTCTGGCTCTACTGCATAATGTCACAGCAGTTTCGGGTTACCTTCCTCAAGCTCTTCTGTCCAAAGCGGTTTTCTGCCAAACCGCAAGAAAACCAATAAGCGAAAGCTGACGACAGCTGCGAGTTTTTTTTATTGTTTTGCGGTTCTACGGGACAGGCGTATTTTTTGGATCACTGACTTTGTAAATATTATCGGTGTCAGTGCGTTACTATATTGAATGCTAGACTGAGTCTTGTCCCATAAAACGCATGTCTCGTACAAAATTTCTCCTGAGACGATGTATATTTGACTGCGCCTCCTACATGTGTCAAAAGTTGTAAATGTGAGTAATGTAAGAATAAATGAAGATAAAACTTGCAGCATGTATGACTTTTGAGCTAAACGTTTCAATTTAAACTAGCTTTAATCATTCTGTTTACTAAATTTTTTAATTAACTCCTTGCAAAATAGATTATCCATATTTTGAACACCCGCGTATTTTTTGTAAATGTAGCAGTTAGGTCCGTTAGAAAATACCCAATTACATACAGTTCTAGTTCAGGAATTTAAACATAAAACGCCAAAAACTTTGTACACAAATTATTACTTGAGTTAGTTGCTGATTTTACGTCCGCTAAGACCTAGTCCTTTCAATGTGACCGTGCATACCTTAGTGAGTTTGATATTCATGCACGCTCATAGATCAAACTGCTGGGCTATGGTTGCACGATGATTATTATACTTCGGTAGTTAAACAGTATCAGACTCTGGCAAACAAAATATGTGGCGTCGTTTTGCTCAAAATGTCAGTTAATAGGGTTAGTCCTAGGGGTCATGGTTAGGAGGTTATTGCTAGGGTTTATGGTTAGGGGTTGGGATCGGGGATCAGTGCTAAACACCCTATTACCACCGGTCCTGCGTGACAGGCCGACGTGTCTGATCTACAACAGTTGCGGTTACGGAATAAGATCCGACCTATAACGGTAGTAACTATAACACTGTGGGCGACATCTGGTTTTCCAGATTTTGTGAATTTTTTCTAGCTGTAGCTATCACAACTTCAAATTAAAATTCAAGCATTCTTTGTAATGTCCTATGTAGAAAGTATAGTGTTGATCTGTTGCTGCAGAACTTGGAGAAACATAAAGTCTGTTAGGTCATGCTTTACTATATTCATATAGAAACAAACACGTGAGTTCCAGGAATCAATTCAAAGACGAAGATGCGATCACTGGAACAATAAGTTTACTCACTTGACGTTTCGGATTCTCACTCGAACCCATCATCAGAGACAGCTGCAGACTTCGCCACTCTCTGACGATGGGTTTAAGTGAGAATCCGAGACTTCAGTTCAACAAATTTCCTGGTCCAGTGATCGCATCTTCGTCTTCTAAACTATATTCGTAGTTTCCGAAAGCGCAGCAGCTACCGTTACCTATTGGCATGAATATGCGTCTGCTTTCTTTTCCCAGAAACTATGACTGAAACACTTCTGGCCTCGATTTTCTTGCGAATCAGGATTGTGAAGCAAATCGTTAAGGAAAATTATGCTGAATGTTTCAAAATATGTACATAGGAAAAACATAACTTGCTGCTGACTGAAATTTAACTAATAAAAATGTTTGTTGTTTGGAAAAAGTTTGTATAGCCAGTCTGGCTATTCAATTTTCACGCAAACGCGTCATCAGAGCCGCCGCAGTCAAATGAAGGAATTTTGGGCGCAATTAATTCGCCACCCGACCACTGCCACGCCTTTCTACTCTCGGCCATTATGGTGAGTTTTCGCGGGATTTCGTCATATAACATATCGGCCGTGTAATAGCCTGTTCACACGAAGCTCGCCACCGGTAGAGCTGGAGACACAATTGACTTGAATGAGTCGTTCGCAGCCCGCTGATCTGAATAGCTCGGCTGTAACGCAAGTTTTATCAACTATCCTTGCTTTTCAGTATATTTTTTGATTAGTACCAAATGAACGGTGACAATGAATGTATATTCAATCCTCTGCATTTTCTAACTCACCCAACTTAAGTCAAAATTTCTTATTTTTTCGACCCAGTTGCCTCTCACCCGCATTTTTCAGGTATGCCAGGTAACATGTAAGCTACCGTAATCATAAACTGTGTCACATGGCAGCCTTGCCCGTGATGTCGGCGTCTAGGTAGACGAGTTCCTAAAAACACCTCTTCCACGCGTTCTCATTGGCCCTAATCTCACGTACGCAATTACGCAACAGTGGCCACATTTTCGTCCACTGGAAACGCCGTTTAGTTTGTAAGGGGTAACCTTAGTGAATGTTAAACAAAAGTCTTATCAAGAAGGGTGGTGCCCGCAAATTGACTCTGAATGGTCTTTATGAAACAGACTCTTATCTAACACGCACATCAAAGGAAGCCGACACATTTCCAATATTCAAGTCTGCTGGCAAGCTTGCAGAATCACAAATTCCAGTGGTGGCCAGACCGTTTCTGCTATGATCTGAGAAACCATCATTACGTTGTCGTGGAGCACATACCTTTTAACTGGTGTACCATAATGCTTTTAAATTTACGTAGAAATCTAAAATGTAGACGAGAACAGGAAAACTTCTCGTCCGTTTTCGTGAAACGGAAGTATCCCGGTTATAAAATAGTTTTTTATACATAATAATTTTCTCCATATTGTGTATGACCGCAGATTAAACTTTAGAACACGGCCCAAGTACAGTTATTTAAGCTAATCAGCTCGTATCAAAGTTCCCGTTTTACACAAAGTTTTGTCATTGCGTTGGCTTAAATGTTAGTTGATTCTGTGCACTTTCATTCGGCCCCAAGCTAAACCCTGATAAAAAGCTCAAAATATTTCAAGTGGTAGATTATTTTCAAATTATTTCATACTGACCCAACTGTGAAAACTCGGCGCCTCGGTGCGATTCGAACCCACGCAGTAAGGGGAGGGCTTTAGTACAGCCAACGTTCTAACCACTTGAACTACGAGCCCCCGCCGGACGAAGCGAGTTTAATCGCCTTTGGGTCAAGTTACCTGACCAATCTACTGCAACATTTGGAATCCACCAAATATGATACAGTAAGTTGGCTGCCCAGGCAGGATTTCCTAAGTAATTCACTTAGAATCCCCAGATGACTACCAGGCTCACTTAATTCATAGATGTTTTGGCAAATTTTGAATAATTCATATTGACCCAACTGTAAAAATCTCTGCGCCTCGGTGGATCTATGAATTACTTAAGTCTGGTGGATTCAAAGTGAATTACTTAGGTAATCCTGCTTGGGCAGTCAACGTACTGTGTCAGATTTGGTGGATTCCAGACGTCGCAGTAGTTTGGGCGGGCAACTTGACCTAAAGGTGATTAAACTCGCCTCATCCAGCGGAGCCTCGTAGCTCAAGTGGTTAGAGCGTTGGCTGTACTTAAGCCTTCCTCATACTTCGTGGGTTCGAATCCCATCAATGCCTCGGGTTTTTCACAGTAACGTCAATATCAATTATTCAAAATCTGCCAAAACGTCTATGAATTGAACGCATTTGACACAATTCATGTGGCCTATTTAACAAGTACAGGCAAGCGCAGAGGAAAAGACGCTCTGGACGATTAAACGTGAGTATAAATGCTTACAAGCTAATTTGCACTCATTTCAGCCCTAGGTCGGACTTCAATTTTATGTCCTTCCTAAACTGTTATTTTCGATGGCGAAAGTTTGTGAGTAATGACTACTGGCAACAACTGTATTTTGAAATGCAACTGGAAGGGTTCTGGGTAGGACTGACTTATATGGACCTCCCCAAGCATGACGTGTGAATACGAGCGCCATGTCCAAGTAATAAAGGTGGACCTGCACATAATTCCGGAAAGCGCAAATATTCCCTTGTCCTAACCCAAACGATAACCCTAATATAAAGCTGAACTTCTGCCCTTACGCTAACCTTCCCTCCGCCTAAAGCCCCTACTCTGTGGTTAGCACCAGCCTTTACCTAAACCTTAAACCTAATCCTTATTTCACTGGACGTTGGCTCAGAGCTACCAGTATTGCAGGCGGTTTCCGTCCTCATGTCTGTTTAGGGGGCCGGATAAATCAGTCCTACGTAAGTAGTCTACAGTTAGCTAAAGACATGCGAGAGCCTGAATTTTCTAAAAAGCAGAAGCAAGCGATGTTAGAAATCACGATGTCGAGGAACAGTGTATATTACGGTTGGGCACCGCCGACTCGCCGAATTCGCGCCGGGTGTTTTATTACTTCATTCATCGAAAAGTGGTTATGGTCCCTGATTACTGTGTGTATAGTAAGGAACGCGGTACATATATTGGACTGATAAGTGGGTCTAAGAAGCGTCATTCCAAAAGATTTACTCCACGTTAACGCATCAGTTCCTTGGGCAGTTTCAAAATTAGGATAACTACCGGAAAACGCACGGGACACACTGGAAAGCCCGCTGATGAGTCAATTTCCCCGGAGTCATGTTATGCAGCGGCAGAATATCGGTGAAACTGGTGCCTGCAGTGCAAGTGTGATAAATCACGCAGTATGTGTAGACAGTTGACTGCTCTGTTGGGATCGCTGTAGTTAACCTTTAACGCTTAGCAGTTGAACACTTATACTCACTGACCGATATCACGAAATTTTCACCGGAATTCTGAACTAGGTTTTCGAATACGTAGGATCTCTTGAGTGGGATTGAAATATGGGCCATTTTGCGGCATCAATTTATGGCATTGCAGACATTCTAGGCTATCGACTTTGAAGTATACCTATTTTTGGACGTATAAAAGAACTGTACTCGGTAAAAGGACTACTTATATAGCGTGCAGTTTAAACCAATTTAAGCTGTCCTTATAAAGTAAAAAAATTTTTGCAATTCAAACTTTCTGCAAATTTCATTCTCAAAGAATGTGCATCTTTTGGTTTTAAATTTTTTCTAATCATTACGTTATTTGTGACCGCACAATGTCTATTTGAATAACCTTGTATATGTCTGTTTTATAATGTCCATCAGTAAGTACAAAACATAGGTAAAATCTTTTGTAACATTTTCTGAACCCCAAATGGCATTTTATTAATGGCATAAAAATGCATGTTTTGCCGTAAACAGAAAGTATACGGCTTGTTGACTGAACGACCCAAAAGAGAATGCAACGATAAAATGAGCTTAAAACTACTGGGGATTAAAGAAATTAAAGCCCAAAAGTAATATTTTTTGAGCAAAACATTTGTATAAGATACGAGTTGTTATTAACTGGGCGCACGATTTAATACATTCATGGTGTTTTTGTGAAATAACTTGAATTTACAAAGCGCCGAAAATTAGTCAAAAAGTGCTTACTCCTTCGACAATCATTTTCATGAAGAGCGGTTTTTTAAAGATGGTCAAAGAGCACTGCGTTCAAAAGTCAAAACCCGGCGTGTCCGAAAAATCACGGAACTACACCGCAAAATAATCAATATTGCAACCCCAATTAAGTTATTCTTTCTAGCAGAAATACATTCTTAAATTTCATGAGAATGATCAATATCTGCAAGTTCAATAGCCAGTTGACTACTGCAATTATTTCAAATTGTCCGTTGTTTAGATTTATTTTAATTGCAACAAATAACGAGAACAGGAATTTTCTAGTGTTAGAAAAGTTAAATAAGAATAAACCTGTTTTTTTCGAGGCGGTCTTGTCAGATCCACAATGCTTTTATGCCAGCTGATAGAACTCAGGCATTTCGGCTGGAAAGAAAGCGATTAAATATGACTGGTGTTCCACTCTCAGGAGCAATTATTTCACGTCTTTTGCCGGAATGATCAACGTTGCTAGAAGTGAATTTTTAAAATACTTATTGCTACATCAAAACAAAAAGAGGCCACGCCAGAAGGCCCAAAAATAAGGCTGGCCTACTATTTAGCTGATCATCTCGCTTATATTGCGAGGAAAATTTTAGCATAAAGGCCTCTAACGAAAACTATCCCATAGTCGTTTTAAGCGTAACAATTGCAATATTAGGTTAATCGCAGTAGAAAAACCAGATATTGTAAACCAGCACTGCTTTTAAGATTCCGAGTATGCCACTATCATGTTGCGAGCGCATTTTGCTAATGAATCATGACATGCAACTAACGGGTATGAGTGTACGCTCTGTGAGGAATAATTATTTGGCCATTTACATATCGCCCTAAGTATGGAATTAGTCATCTATCTCCGAAGGCTCAACACATGAATTATAATTTGCGGCGTTACAGATTAAATGCTTTTTATGGGGCGGGAAAATATAAAGTCCACTCATTTAGCATGCATATGCTTGCAAACAAATTCAGTATCTAAACAGTCAAATCAGGATCAATTGGTCTTCCAAAGAGACTATTATGGTGCGCCTATTGACTGTACATTAAATATTCGCTGCCCTATAATTTATCTCATTGGCAAATAGTTCGAAGAGAGTGTTCGTTAGCTTGTCTGTTTGAAAACGCCATTTAACACAACAAAAAATGGCTGCTGTCGACCTGGAATTAGAACAGCAGCCACCAAGGGGACAGTGGCAAACCCCTTAATGAACTGAACGCCTTCCACTTGCGTCATACAGTTACAACCATTGATTAAAGTCTTGCTGAACCTTCAGTCAGCACTTGCTTTCTTAGTAAGAAGAACGTTTCTTTATACAAGGATATAATTTTTTGACCGACAAATGCATGATATAAACGGTCCAAAATTCGAGGTTTTGACAACCAACATGGTTAGAAAACATATACAGTGGATGTGCTACCTCATGAAATGTCAACCAAAATTTCGAAATGCGTTCTCGTTTCGAAAAGATAAATTAAGTAGTGTTGTAAAACTAATCATGATGCAGCATAAATCTATAATGATCCAGTTATTTCAGGGTGTCGGCTTTCAAAAGAACTTATTTTCGGCTGCATGCAAGACCTATACTCTGCAAAAATGACTACTTAAGTAGCATGCATTTTTCTCATTGATTTTCGATTCGTTAAAAATTCAATTATATTTCATGGAAAACATACATAAAATATTCATTCTTTTACTTATTCGGTAGAAAATCACGTCTGCCAATTTCATTTTCAAAAGAAGAGCATAATTCGGTTTTAAAAAAACTTTTATAATTCCCGAATAATTTTGGACCCGACCTGCTGTTACACTTGCATTCAGGGTTTCAAAACTACAAGCTGTATATATTATGTGAACGGTAAACCATGCATTTCTCTACGGTGTTAAGAGGAAACCATATGAGGTTCATAAAATTAAGCAGTGGTTTGAGCAATATTGTTAACTTTACAAGCCACATTCGTAACTGCAGATACATGACGTTACATGAACGGCCATTTAACGATATTAAAAAATCTCACAATTAGAAACTTTTTAACACCGAATTATACTCCTCTTTTGAGTATGAAGTTGGAGGAATACGTGATTTTCTACCGAATAAGTAAAATAATAAATATTTTTTTTGCATGCTTTCCATGAAATAAAATTGAATTTTCGAGGGCATCGAAAATCAATGCGAAAATTTCATACTACTTAAGTAGTCATTTTTGCAGAGTAAAGGTCTTGCATGCAGCCGAAAATAAGTTCTTTCGAAAGCCGACACCCTGAGATAACTGGATCATTATAGATTTATGCTGCATCATGATTAGTTTTACAACCCTTTTTAATTTATCTTTTCGAAACGAGAATGTATTTCGAAATTTTGGTTGACATTTTATGAGTTAGTACATCTACTGTAAGTGTTCACAGTTTGGGGTAATCTTAAATCACTGCTTCGCAAATTTACTGGACACGGTGAATAAACTGACAGAAATCTGGTCCCGATGCCCGTTGTCCAGCCTGCACGGTTGGCCGTTGCGGCAGTAACTATTATCCTTTCAACTCCCCCGAGACTCCGCTGGGTTTGACAGTGGGTGGGCTGTCGGCAATGGTTGATCTCCGCAGTGTAATTAACGGTCTAGTTTTGCATAAACTGGGCCTACAGACGCGGAAATGCCACATGACCCGCCCCCACCCTGCATGCTTGCTCTCCGTTCCTTGGTGTCGCAGTGGGCCAATTGATTTTAGACTGGATTCTAAAAGAATTCCAATGCGTGACCGATCTCATGAATTGTTGGTCGAAATTCTGAAATGTGTTTTCTATAGGGAAGGATTACTTAGGTGGGTTTGTAATATTGATCAGCATGCATCATCATCCTATGGCATTTCGGACGCATGAGGATGTCGGCTTTTGGGTGCACTCCTTTCTGACCGCCTGCAGTAACCGCGCTCCGCAGAAAATGACTACTTAGGTGGCATGCATTTTTCGTATTGATTCTCGATGGTCTTATAAATTCAAACATATTTTCTAGAAAAAGTGCAAAAGAATATGCCTTCGTTTACTCGTTCGGTAGAAGGTCACACTGTCTTCATATTTTATGCCTAAAGAGAGTGTATATTTAGGTTTAAAAAACGTTTCTAACTATGAGATTTTTAAGACCGTGTGATGCCCATATATACAACATCGCACATGTACGTTGACCAAGGCTTCTCATGAAATGTACAACGTAGACCGGATGCATTGGAAAATTTTATGAGGCCTACATGGTATCTTCTTAAAGGCATAGAGGAATATATGATTTTCCGTACGCAGCCAGCATGCACCGTGTAAAATGAAATCGCTAAACGCTAACGCAACAGCAGATCTGGCTAAAAATTATTCGGGAATTGGAAAACCTTTTTAGAACCTAAATATACACTTTCTTCCGGGCTAAAATACGAAGACAGTGTGATTTTCTACCGAAAGAGTAAAAAAGACATATTCTTATGCACGATGTCTATAGAATTTATTTGAATTTATAAGATTATTCTCAAAAGACAAAATTTTCAATGTACAAATCAGGAACACGGCATTTCTTTTTTGTGGAGAAACTGTCAAAAATACTGGTGAATACCTTATTTATGACTTCCGTCCAACACGAAGTGCAGAACATGACAACAAATGCTCTGCGTCCTAAGGCCTCAGCGGTACGATAGCGCTTTCTTAATTATCCTTTTCTGAGTTCAGTATTTGTGACAAGTCGTGTATAATTTCAAATACTGAAACTCGTCCTTTTACTGCTGTGTGTTGAGGCCGCTTAAGAAACATTTGAGCTAGAGCGTCTCCATGAAACTTCGCAAACTGCTTATAGTATAAGAACACATTTTAAGACGCAAGGTGGGTCAAAAAAGGTCCCTTCACAAGCAAAAATTTACTGATTATATATCTGTTCACTGTGTATTTTGATCATCGTGTTGTACTAAAACGCGTCTCCTAAAGCATGCATTTTAAAAACTTTAGATATTGTAAATTAGTTTTTTTTGGGGTCCGAAGCTATTAATTGCTTTATTGACTACTAGCTTGTCCATGAAATGGATACTGTTATATGCATGCTAAAACATTTGTTTTCGAGTTTCTGGATTACTACTAATACACGCTAAATAGAAGGCAAGCGTCTGTGAAGCTACTGCTTGTACATAAGCGCGTTTATTCCACTTCTTTTTTGCGTCTTAAAAGAAAATAGGCCAAATATACCCACTCCGTGCCTAAGTGCTTTCATTCACTTATCAGAAGCACACTCGGCATTGCTAAATTGACGGACTTACACAAGGCTGGAACATGGTGACAAAAAGATATTACGTAAACACAGATGCCAAATCTTTCACATCAGAATTTCATTTACTTCTAACCACTGTTTGAGCTTCGGACGCTCTCAGAAGAACTTGCCGCCTCTGAAAACCGAGAATTAATTCATTAACAAAATTTCATTCGCGGATAAATTGCGCGGACCATCGAAGAAGGAGGCCACAATTGTGAAGACCTAGCGGAGAGATACTGAACAGAGGTTGAACAAAAAACGCGCCACAACAGTTCGAATGTTATCTAGGATATTTAGCTCGTAAGCAAAGGGGTGCGATTCCAGCGACTGGCAAACCCTAACAGAGGTCTATTCGCAACGCATTTCACCATATCCCTAAAGTCTCACATATCAGGCTTCCTCTTGGGGGTCTCGGTTCACCCATATGCGAGGTTGCAATGAAGGTCACACAGAGCAGAATCCATCGCAGACTTACACTCAGTCTTTGCCGCAAGCTGCCAATCTTCGAAGCCACGATCGATGCCGAAACGTGATAGGTTCAAGCGCGTCATTTTTATTATAGTGGGGAGGATGTTAATTGGCTATGAGGGAAGATTCTCCAAGATCGGCGTGGCCTACTCTCGCCTCTTCAGCGCATAATCTGTGCGTCCGAGCCGTCTATCCGATTGGTCATGAGATTGGGTGCTGCAGTCGGCGCAGCGTAGACAGTATGCATATCGTGCATTAAGGTCGCGCTCAGAATAAATACCACTGACCGCACTTCATTATCCGCGCTGACGGATAGTCCTGGGCGCTGACTCAGCGCGCCTGTGCGATGTAGGCAAGGAAGGCATGAAGGATGTTGGCCGGGGTTCGCGGGAACGGTTCTTCAGTCACGCTGCGATTAACTTACAAACTGGGTTTTTAACAAGAAGAACCGTTCTATTCATGGTAGGCATTGATCTTTTCACAACAATGTCTCCTTCGGGCATAATGCAATTATAAGTAAAGACGAGAAATTAAAAAAAACTGCACACTTCTGCGTGAGCTGTTGTCATTTTAGACATGGCGACCAGCGTAGTATGATACGGTAAAGCGGTAAATACATTGTGGACTCGAGAGGTAGGTCTGACATAATGCAATGTAAGAGAAAGTAAACAGGCATGCATATTAAAATATTAATCATTATGAATATTATTACACAGTCAGATAAGGGCAATCGTGTATTTCATACAAGTGGAACGACTTTTATATGTGTACTACGCAACGCGAGCGGTTAAGGTAGTTTACAGATAGGCTTGGGATATCTTATCCAAGTCTAGCCAGAAAGAATCAACATTATGACTGTCGGCACGATTAATTAACAACTCAACTTCCCGACAGCTGCTCTAGTGTCCACAACTCTCGTCCTGTAACTGAGCAGAATCGGCCAAAACAAACCACGGTTATCCGCTTATATCGGGACATGAATCATCATATATTTGGCAAATCTGTCTTCGTCAAAGGGCTGTAGTAACAAGAAACTAGGGCCAATGCATCTGGGGTACAATGTCCAGGACATTTTAAGGCCTAATCACTAGACAGACATGAGGACGCACGGATAGGCAAAACGCAACCCAGCTGTCAAGTATGTTGTCATTTGGAAAGACATCATTTGTAGCTTCAAGTGTAAAAAACGACTGTTTCTTCTTGCTTTAGTCAAAGCGTATTTGTGCAGCAAATATCAAGTAACCTGGTAGGTTGCCACGAAAAGCAGCTATTCTATATAAAGATTTTACGAAAAAGAGCACAAATGTATCTTACATGGTGGATACCACTTTCCCCTGAAAATGCGACAGCCTTCAGCCGGTTGGGCTTGTGTTAAACTTATCGGGTTCAAAGCCAGAAAAATCTTCCATGAGGGGTCTTTGAAAGCAAAATCTGCCATAATCTATGAGATTATCTTCCCTGTTTTTTCATTTGCCTGCTGGCGGCGAATCGGCGACTTCGGTTAAATTTAAAATAGATTTACATATCTACAGCCTTTACACCATGCCGTCTAAATATATTCCCATTTTCCACGACTAGAAAATCGATGAAAGAAAACGAACCAGTCAGAAAACGGCGACATTTTGGAAATCGCTGAATTAATACATGCTAGATATATTTGTGTGTACCAATTTCTTAAGATATACCACTTTATCATTTTTATTAACATAATATAAGACTGGACTAGCTCTTTGCTTGCGATGTTGCCTGTTTACATCGAACTGATGGTGTTTAAGTCGAAAAATTAAATGTGAACTGTTTACAACCGATTCCAATGTCACACAAGCCACCGCATATTTATGGCAGCATCACTATTTTAGTCTCGAAGTCTACACGCGCCAAAGGTCACGTTTGTAGTGATCGTTAGAGGAAATGCCAAAGACGTCTAATGGTACAGTAATACAGAATCCGTTATTTTTCGATGGTATTATTTTTCTGGAGCGCATTATGACGTATTGTCTGTCCTGTTGCCTCATTTCTGGTGGCTGCTTGATTTTATAGCACCAGCATTATACAGATGTGGTTATTTTTGCAAAAGAAGACATTTGACTATATACTTTTACATGTATATGTCGAAATGATATAATAAAAGGAAAGCGCTCATGGAAAAATGCAGATGTGCTCATAAATTTTCAAGTCGGTCTCACCAACCCGTCAACAGACGAAATGATTTTGTGGAGAGAGGGATAATCGCACTGGAGACCTGGGGGATGTCGAGGTTACATCGACAGAATAGAAGTCTATGTGAGGGGGCGCATAGCGTGTTTTGATGGGCGCGGCAATTTAGGGGAGGTGTTGAGGGTTCCAACTATAGTTTGGTCTATCGGGGAGATGCGGAATCTGTGATATTTTACATGGCCGAACACGAACTAGCAGCTGGTATACTAGGATGGGCGTAGGTCAGTGATCTGTGAGCACAAATCTTCGTGGTGACCGTTTGGTCGACATGGCGGTTGATGCTGTTGTTGTAAGTGCCCAGTTTTGGGAAACTCTCGCTCCTGTTCGGTCCTGGCATTGGCAATCTCTTCGGTCCCTTCCCGAGTTGAACACACTCAGGGACGTGCGCAAGCAAGAGAGACAAGAGATCCCGTCCACAGATTTCAGTTTATGTCGGTTAACGGGGGTCCCAATTCGTTGGCAGGCATGCCCAACATAAACGCAAGAGCAGTTCGCACATGGAAGGCGGCAACTGACATTTGCTTGCTGCTCCTACGATATGGAGTCTTTTACTCGAGATAATGCTGTGCACAGGGAGGACGCCAGCTTGTAAGCGATGGGGATGCCAAACTGATGTAATTGTCGGTTGATCGCCTCGGAGATTCTCGGAATATAGGGCAGGGGGTAGAACATGTGTGACATCCTGTTTCCATTAGAGTCGATGCTTTGTGGTCGTATCTGACTTCTGAGGCAGTTTTTCACAAAGCCCGCCGGGTATCTATTAAGTCAGAAAAACCCGATACATATAAGCCGATTCTTTGTTGAGTAAATTCTCGCTACCGTAACAGCGATGGACTCGGTAGAAAAGGGCCTGAGCTTATTTTTATGGGCCGCTGTGTGATTAGTCTGATAGTTAGAGATGATCTCAACGTCAGAGCCTATCCGATGAACGCAAGTTGCGGAACCCTAGTCATTGAGCCTTTGTTTGCAAACATCTAGGAATGGGAGGGTGTTTCTCTTGCTTCTTCGCGAGTAAATTGCAAAGCTGGGAAGGCGCCATTTAGGTTTAGGTAAAATCGCTCTGCTTCACAGGTCCTTATGATGACAAATATGTCATCAACGTGTTTAATCACATTGTTGGCTGAAAACCTCCTCATCTGGTCGTCATAAGACTAGTTTTACAAATAGCACCGAAATGGGCGAACCCATTGGGATGCCTTTAACCTGTTGGTAATACTTGCCATCAAATTGGCGATAGTTATTGAGGCAGAGCCTACGCATTTTTATACGTGTTGTATTGGAATTTGGATGGGGTTGTCTTGCAGGCTTCGGACAACGCTGACAATGTTAAGGTCATGTGGCATTGAGGAAAACAAGGCAACCACATAAACTGATAGAATATTCTATCATCAGAACTTGCTTTAAGACCTTGGATCTTTTCTAAGAATGTCTGAAAGTTTTTGACGCTGTATTAGAGTTCATCGGCGGGATGCTTCAGATGCCTTTATAAACATTTGGCTAGGTTGTAAGTGGACAATCCATTGAGTGACACTATTGTCCTCAAAAGTGCATCTGGTTTGCGCACTTTTGAAATGCCATAGGCCTCTGCGATACAGGAGTCGCTGAGAGTCATGAATCTGGTGTCATTAGGACTTGTTAAAGTTGCGAAAATTCCCATTGAGCAGTTCAGAATACAAGTTAGCGAGCATACGCGTGCTTTCAATAAATTCCCATCGGGCCTGTCCATTTATATGGGAACGAGGTACAAATTGAAATGTGTGAATGACGAGGGCAATCGACTACAGTTCGCCTTTCCATACAAACGAGGTATGTGAATGGAGAAGAGGGACGAGAGGGGAGAGGAGGCAGTGCGTGACAGTAAGTGTTAGGTAGGGCCGTGTCACAAGGGGGAGGAAAGGGGGAACGGGGGCGCGGAGACATGCAAACAGCTGATCGATCCGTGCCCATGGCAGACGCGGAGCGTGCGAGAGTTAATTCTGAGCGCACAGGACCTGCCGCTATAGCATGATGGCAGTTGCTACTGGTTTTTCCAGTAGGCGCCGACCCAGTCACTTAGGATAGTTAGATGGGACCTCGTAGATCACACGGGAGGCTTCGTTGGGACTCACACGATGCCTAGAATCAATCATGCGTGCGAGGATGAAGCTGTGTATGACCTTAACTTCACCTTTCCTTAGCCATGCCTACAGGTGTTCTTGCATTCTCCTGGTATCCTTGCCTTTCCTACGTAAGACGAGGTAAGTCGAAAACAATACTTGAACTTTTGCTGCCGGGAATATCCGTGAAACAGCGCGGTCAAGACACCTTCTCAGGAGTTCACTCGCCGCCTCCCCTTGAAAGCCAACTGTGAGAAACAGAGTTTTCTTTTCCGCCGTTAGTATGATGAGTTTTGCCGGTCGTTTGGCAAGATTCCTTACTATAAATCTGTCAGAATTACCGTTCTCGTGAAGCAGGTCCTGGATCCTTTTACGTTCCTTGGCAACACTATCTGCCGAACAGATTTTTCTAGACCTTTGCGTCAAACAGCGGACTAGATTACATTTTTGCTGAAGTGGTACGAACGTCCGCAGGTTCATACATTGTCCAGACGAGGTGTTCTTTCGAAAGAAGCTTCTTCGAATGCTGTCGTGAGCTCTTCTGCTTAGAAGGTCGACGAATGTGCTTGATTTACATCATCCGAGGGGGTGGTTATATTGGTTTCTCTGGTGGCAATTGCAAAAATGTCGTCAACGTAGCGACCATAGTGCCTTAACTTGTTGATTTGGTCGTTTAACTGAAAATTCCTTAGCTTGCCCATGAAGTCTAGGAGAGGACCAAGAAGCAATCCCATAGCAACTCCGTCCATTTTTCTACATATTGGGTTGTCAAAAAGGAACTGCACATTTTGTGTACATTTTATTAGTATTTTCTTGAGTGCTTTCGTCGGAATACCTATCTCCTGGTTGTTGGTTGACAGGAATTCACAAATGTAGTCGACTGTCTCCGTGACCGGAACGTTTGTGAAAATTGGTGAGACATCAAAGTAAAACATCACCATATCGTTTAGATTTTGGTCCTTAAAGTCTTAAATGAATTCGAAGGTATCCCGATAGCTATTTGGTGCTAGTTGATACTGTAGAGGTTTACGTTCCCCAACTAACCACTTCGCTATCGTATGATAGGGAGAGTTGCGCACGCCCCAGGTCGGACGAACTGGTAGACTGCTCTTGTGGATCTTCGGTTAACCATACAATCGAGGGATGCGTGTGCCAACTTGGAGGAGGTTTTCGTGTTCACGATGGATTATGAAACCTCCTGCATGGATTCTGCGTATGCAGTTAGTCAATTGCGCTTTCACGTCGTCCATGGAATCTTCTTCTTTATCGAACTTCTTGAATTTCTTTTGGTTTTACAATATGGACTGTATTTTCGCCACATAATCCGATCTATTCATTATAACTACGCCTGTTCATTTATCCGGTCCGATTACCAAAATGCCTCTTTTCCCTCTTAGCTGCCTTAACTTCTGTATATGGGATATTGACATCAGCTGTTAGGAAAGGGCCAAATGAAGAACGTCAACAGCTCTATCCTCGCCCGCATGGTAGACACAGATCACTGTGTTGATACCGGACAGACATTCCGAGTGATTTACAATGTCCCGTCAACCTATCCAAAATCCTCTGGACGTCGTCTGTTGGCAACTGCAGAGGCAGCTACAATCAGGCTACACAAACCGGTTCTATGCGCACAAAAGAACTTCGTACAGGCGCCACAGTTACCATGGGCCAAACCCATGCCAGCCACCTGCGTATAATTACCCGTCCCAGTGCCCGTCATCCCCTTCTCCCCCCTGACACTGACGGAACCTCCACCTCAAACCTCAGCTACAGAACACCTCCTGCTTGCCCGTATTTTCCTTTTAATCATTTCGATAGCAATATAAATGTAAAGGCCTGATAAGAATTTATCGAAAGCATACGTGTGCGCGTCAAATTATCTTTTGAAGTATGGTTTTTACATGCGGTTGGAAAGAAGTTCGTTCGAAAGCCGGCATCCTGAGGTGGCTAAATTATTACAGATTTATGCTGCATGATTATAATTTTACAACCCTACTTAGGTAATCTTTTTGAAACGAGAACGTGATTTGGAATTTCGGCTAACATTTCATGATTAAGTCCACCGAATGTAGGATAATTGGCATTCCAAGTAATATTACTGAGGAAATGAGTCTTTAAGAAATTTAATAAAATTACTGTTCGACGCGGGTTCTCCAGGCTGTCCTCCACCTTACAGCAAGTGTAAAGAACAAATAAAATTTAAGCATGCCTGAAACAACGATATTGTTCCGTCATTGCTGGCAGCGGGTCGATACCGTGGAGTGAAGTCATGTTTTAATTGGCTATCGTCTTTGGATACCTGATCGGAAGAGCCCAGCTCCTAACCATTTTCTTTTGATTCTTGATGTCTTATTTGCCGGCGCACGAAATATCGGGAATGGCTATTTCGAGAAAACATGTTGAACAAGTAAGTTCATTCTCTTTGATAACCATGGTGTTCAGACGAGCGTGTCAGTGCCGAAGGAAGTAGCCAGTTAACAACATTTCGCCTTTGAGTGGTAGGGTGGTTGTTTTCGTATTACAGGATAATTTCCGCATAAGCATCTTTGTGGTACACTGATGCGTGGGATGGCCCGTCAGTGTTTCGCTGTACCTGAACGTCACTTTCACTCACGAATCAGACGTTAACAACAAACTTCCATTTTCCAAAAGACTAACTTCCTTCCAATAATATATATAAATATAAATATATAAATAATGGTAGGTAGCGCTCATCGATTGTCCGTGCGGAACTCACTCGTTCCGTTGTGTCTTACGGGCTCTCTCTCGAGCCCAACCAGCAACCGCACAGCGGCGCATGAAATAGGCAGAATGGCATTATCCAAAAAGACAAGGGAGACTGGAATGGCCACTTTTGGCTTATTAGCCGCCGTCAGTCAGTCATACCCAACCCCGAAGTGTGGAGCACCCGAAGCTCGAACTCGCGACCTATTAGTTAGAAGTTCACGCCTCTAACCACTGGGCCACGAGCCCGTTGTCCTGTCGGTTTCGATCGGAAATATACAATGGTAGGGGGCGCTCACCGATCGTCCTTACGGAATTCACTTGTTCCGTTGTGCCTTATGGGCTCTCTCTTGAGCCCAACCAGCAGCCGCACAGCGGCGCATGATATAAAGACAGAATGGTATTACCGACAAAGACAAGGGAGACTGGAATGGCCATGCGCCGCTGTGCGGCTGCTGGTTGGGCTCGAGAGAGTGCCTTAAGGCACAACGGAGCGAGTGAGTTCCGTATGAACGATCGGTGAGCGCCCCCTACCATTGTATATTCCCGATCACAAACCGACAGGGCAACGGGCTCATGGACCGGTGGGTAGAGGCGTGGACTTCTAAACCAACAGGTCGCGAGTTCGAGGCTCGGATGTTCCACACTTTGGGCTTGGGTATGGCTGGCTGACGATGGCTAATAAGCCAGAAATGCCCATTTCAGTCTCCCTTGTCTTTGTCGGTAATACCATTCTGCATATATATATATATATATATATTGAAGAAGATGGAAAGGTGAGCGCTGGGGATGATAATTTATTCTTCTGACGTTTTACACTCTTATTGTAGCGCATCATCGGAGGTAGAAAATATGAGAACTGCACCAGAGGAGGC
This sequence comes from Spirometra erinaceieuropaei, assembly GCA_902702965.1. Taxonomy (NCBI): domain Eukaryota; kingdom Metazoa; phylum Platyhelminthes; class Cestoda; order Diphyllobothriidea; family Diphyllobothriidae; genus Spirometra; species Spirometra erinaceieuropaei. The sequence goes on along the minus strand of CACRXP010000274.1, from coordinate 694,026 downwards.
CCAATAAGGATAGTAATTGATGCCCCTATCAGGGGAGAGCGAGAGGGACCTATTTAAACAATGCGGTTCTCATATTTTCCATCGACGATGATGTGCTCGACTATGAGTTTGAAATGTCTGATAAATAAATCATCATCCCCAGAGCTCGCCTTACTATCGTCTTCAGTCTCAACACCTGGTGTCGGCATTTTTGTCTATATCCATACATTTATTTGTCAAAAACCGTGGAATAACACTGCGTTCTTTCATTTGAGTAGTTTGTTATCAATGCACAGTTCTGATCATTGATTGGGTCAACTAAGCTCTGTATTGCTCGCAGAAATCCTACGTCATTACAAATGTCAGAATTATTAAGTGTGCATTAGTTAAACTGACTTGCCCCTCTTCTTACCAAACAAGGAAACTCACTAACGAAGAATGCTCTCGCCGCAAGTTTGATGAACTAAATTGATAGAACAGAATGTTGGCAGTAGTGACAGAGATAGCTGTTCTCAGATACCATGACTCTTACAGGCATTCTAGGTATAACGACTAGGAAGAGAATTTTCTACTTAAATTTAAAAGGCGTTATTTTCGGACTGTGACGACTATTCAGAAACGTCAATGAAGATTCGGCATGAATTTGCTCCTCAAAGGGACTATAGTCCTTTCATGTACAGACGGAAAAACCGAATGTGGGCTGTAAGCCTATTACGCTGCAGGTAAAACTTTGATCTACTCTAATGGACTTCTTTTTGTTGGAACCCCTTTACGCAGTTCAAATCCATTCGTAAGAACTTTTAAAAGAAATGCTTTTGAAAAGGCAAAAAATGCAAAATGGATACCACCGCGACTACCTTTTGGATGCGGCCGGGCATATTGTAAACAAACTGCTCCAATGTATGCAGTAGAGGATACATTTCATGCATTAAAAGAAAACTCTTTGTCGCTGTTCGATTAGAAAAAAACGTTAAACGTGAAAACGAGAAGAAACAGGGAAAGGCACATGTGGTGCCGAAATTTGGCCAACTCTTTGATCAACTATGACAACGGTCTCTTGTCGAGTCTACAGACCTATAGCTCATCAAGCGAAGACAGTTGATCCGGCTATTTCATTATCCGAGGTCCAATACCAAAGATCCGAAATCGAACCATTTACACATATTCACAAACGGATTTTTTAATGGAAGTAACCGTCACAGTAGACGGCTCAGAAAACGTATGGTTCACTTCTGCATTATAGGGAATTGGTTTTCACTGAGACAGCTGCGGCCGGACAAAACTTTTAAGCATGGTTGGCGTGCGTTCAAAATTCATTTGTGTATGCATGCTTTCAAACGCATTTGACTGCGCATAGGACATATTGCATGTACACACAAGAAGTATCACCAAATGAGCAGGGTTAAAAATCCCAACGCGCTTTTTGGTAAGCTTAAATCTTCCTAAACAACTGCCTATCTCCCCTTTGATAGGGAAAGTTCCGGTAGACTTAGATTGTTTTCGAACAAGGGACATAAAATTGTTGTAAAAAACTCGATCACGCTTTCGTTTTGCACTTTTGATAGACCAGCCTACCTGGAGCTCAGACTGGCCGAAATTTGCGTCTGAAATGAATGTTTTCGTAAACATAGACACTAAAACCCCCTTTTTTCTTTAAAACTTTTTTCCCATCTAATTCTAAAAGAGAGTGAAATATCCTTGTAATGTTACGCAATTTAGAAAGCCTTGGTTAAAAGGTTTACTTTTCATACCTTAAAACTGACTATTTTGCTTATATATAAGGGCTCGACAAACATCAAGGATAAGGTCCTCTTTGGTTGACAGACAAATAATGATCGATCAGTATAATTAAATATTTGCATCACTTCTCATAAAATGCGGCTATCAATTTTAACCTGCGGAACGATTATTTAATACTTTTGAAACTGTCTGTAAAAGGTGCGGCTGCTATTTGGGCAGACTGTGCAACTTACCAAGTCCCACAATATACGTCAGTCCCAGTAAATGTCGCCGATGACTTAAATGACAAAAGTTCCCTATGGGCATTAATATTCAGTCGTTTAAGGAAGATGTATTCTGCGGAATTGGTGCTTCCATGTTGTTACTATTATACAGCCCCTTGTTTACTAGCTAACAACTAAAGGCCGACTACTAAAGGCCTGTGCCAAAGTGATAAGAAGAGAAATATATGCTGAAGTATTTGATGTAGTGCACAGTCTACCCATTTTACGTGAATCATCCTGTTACTGGCGACTTCTCCAATTTCACCACGTCTTCTCCTGCTTATCTATTGTTCGTCGTATACTTTAAAATCGAATACAGCAAATAGTGTAAGATGGATCTTAACATATCCTGTTTCATATGGAGACGCCATTTAAGCCGTTTTTCGCTTACAAAGCATCCGTACGCTGTGAGCTAAACAGCCTTTTCCAAAGGTAACAGGTTGAGCTATGCTCCTGGGCATAACATTAAGTGTGACGTCTAGGAATTGTTTCAAAAAAGTATCAAAAAACACATAAAACAGTAAAAGCACATACAAAGTGCTCCACAGTTTTATCAGAAACTGTCCAAAGTACAAATCAAAATAAACTGATCAGTCTACTACAATTGACGATAGAAAAGCGGAATTGCAGTATTTGCGTGTTCAAAGTCTTGGAGTACCATCATTATATAATTTAAAAGACATATCTTGCGTGTGCACTGGTGTGTATTTGAAGGTGGAAAATGTCGAAACCTTATGCAGAAAATTTCACGCTACATAGATTATGCAAATTAGTAAATTCCAGAAAAACGCATTGTTTATAGCATTATCATTCAATGATGAAAATAGGCATTTTTCAAACAACAACTTTTCATGCATTCAAAAGACTGATAAGTAGAAAAAATAAATTATGCCTTGAAGCGCAATATAGGCGACATTCAAGTTTTAAACGGCTTTTGTCACCCTACTGGCTTTGTGATTTTGTCGGACCTCTGTACTTCGATGACATTCCCAGAACTGCCAAAGGTATTTTATTTTCTGTGTTCATTCTAAAATTCCGCGTTAAATATGGAGATATTAAAATCAGAACATTACAGCAGCGGACGTAAGTATGAATTCCGAAGTATAAACCTGCAAACGTCTGTTCTCATGACCGATTGACTAAGCAGTGTTTATCATATGGCAACATCTACTTTGAAGGTGACGGCCTTCTCTCATAGGCTGAAATCCCATCTTGCATCCAATCAAGCATCTTTTTAGTAGGATCGAAAGCCTCTACCTTGCGTTTAAAAAACAAACTTTTTATTAAAGTAATTTTACTAGGTACTGAAGGAGGCGTCCTCTCCATTATAGCCTTTTAATTCCCATGTAGAGGGCGTTACATGCGTTTTTATGAGGCAGTGTGAAAAACGGGGTGGCTCTGTAGTCGGTTAGGGACATCTCACAAATGAAATAACCGAAAAGTGATATCGCTATCAGCACATAAGACATGCTCTGTGACGTCTCATAAGGAATTATCCAGGGTGCTGTTGGGCACGCACATGAGGCCTCTTTAGATGCTGGGCTACTAAAGTTCGGTATGACCAACGGTAAAAGAAAAGACAAAAAGGATATTTCACTAACGCAGGGGAGAAATTTGAGGAGTTTTCGCAGTGAGGCTTAGAGGAGGGTTTGCATTGGGATGGATGATTAAAGGATGTCGTCTATTCTGCTCTATTTGGGAAAAAAGGTCAAAAAGCAACTTTCACTCTCTATAAGCAAAGACAAAAAGGCTAAGCATGTTTTTTCTTGCTAAAACCTTTGGTAAATGTGTCATTAGGTTTAAAAGTTTGAAATTTGAAGAAGGTCAGTGTTACTCAGTTCATGTTTAGTTGAAAATATTTCAGATAGCCATAGAATGGTAGATGAGTGAAAAGAGTATGTATGACATAGGCTGACAGTTGGTCATGAGGTTGCAACTAGGATTTTATGAAACCGATCGTTGACAGATCAGTTTTTTCATCTAACGCTCTTAATTTGAAATTAAACCAATTACCACGGTCTTCAAAAGGGGGTGATTTTGAAGCGCAGAAACTAAAATATTAACAAAAAACAAAAAGATGTGAATACCTAATAACAAGTAGCTTTTAATAGCCCTTTGCAAACTAACCATCCCCGCGTTTTCATAAATATAATACTATATGTTCGGCCAGCCACGTCAGAGGAACTGATAGTCGAGCCGTTTATTTGGGCTCTGGTGACGACCACAAAAATGACTCAATGGCTTCTTACTCCAGTACCTTTGCTATGCAATACATTCGATCTCCACAACCTCAATGGGCGTAATATAACTACCTTATACTGAGTTGTCGATCACACAGCGTTAGTATGGAAAGATTACTATCACTCTGAAATAAGATTCTACTTGACACGACGAGGCGCGTCTTTCTGTCCGGCAAAACCTATCCTTCCAGGAACTCAGATAATTGCAGGAGTTTTTGGCCAACGGTTGACGGGCTTCGTCGAAAAAGCACTAATAACATATATATTTGCATAGGAAAAAAGGCAACCGAATAAATTTTGCGTGAAAATATTTAATTTTAACTAGAGCAAAATGACATTTGTCATATAAATTTTTAAAACTGGTGCCATAACTCGTCGGCAGACGAATGGGTGATGCGCAAAGACAAGCAACGTCCAACACTTCCAAGGAGTGGGTCGGCGATTGACTGAGGTTTGGGTCAATGTACGTCCATTGCACGCCATCATCCCCTTGCGAATGGCATCTTTCGCCACCATTCGTGCTGGAGAAGTTTACTTGTGGTGTCAAAATGTATGTGCCTATTGGTGCAGACCGCAACTGGGTTAGCAACTTCGGAGGGCAAGATTGCGCAAAATTCCATCCCTCTTTTTAAAGACTGCTTATTTTGACCAAACTAAAAGATTTGTCTCGACCCCGTATACATGAGCATCAGCCATTGGTGAGAAGGCTTGGCCATCCCTTTCGGTTGCTCATACATACAATGAACAGTGGACACATATTTGTGTAGGAGACACAGTGCATTCATGACGCATACCCAAGAGAAAATCGCGACAAACAATGCCTATCTTGAAGGGGTGACTAGGTGCAGCGGCTGTCTACTGATGCAGACTTCAGCTAAGCGTAAAATCCTTTATTTGGGGCAGTTAAACGATTAAACGTTTTTGCAAAAACACTCATATGCCTAACAGCGATTTGGGGAACTGGTTTTGTAACTCCACGTAAAGTGTTCCATCTCTACTTCCTTGAAAAACCATTAAATTTAATATTTGTCACTGTTAAGCGTTCTTCGTGCCGCAAGTAGACGGTTTTTTGCAAACGGAAAGACCACGTAGAAAGGCCAGTCAAGAAATTATTTCTCGACAATGCGTGGTGATCGAGCGGAAAGTAAGTCACGCAGATGGAGGCGGAGTGACTGCTCGACGGCCAATGAGCGTTAAGTGGTTTGAGAGGGGAGTGTGTAGCGTTCAAGCGGAAAATAGAAGTTCACGCCCGTCGTCCATGAAGTCTGAAACACAGCTAAAGGGAACTCTAAATTCAAAACTTATATAGCAAACTAAGATGAAAATGCTACAGGTAAAATTCGGGGAACTGTCGTCTCGCTTGGCATAGGTTAAGAACGCATTTCATCCGCATTTAGGATAGGCAATGTTGACTGTTTACACTAGCATGCATGTGGATCAACACAGTGGCATTAATTAGATTTGGCTCAGGTATTAGAAAAGAGATGTCTTAGGGATAAGGTCAAGCTTGCGCCCAATTAAACATCTAATTGGTCCATTCTAGCAATTTGGATTGCGTTTAAAAATTTCCCCGTGCGGCGACTGTGAATTACGGGTGGGGGAACAGAAAAGGAAATGAAGGGCGATGACCGTCACAAAACGTTTATTCATCGAAAACCTTGGGCTCTCACAGAATGTCATAAAGGATAAGGTTAATGTACTCTAGTGCGGCTGACATGCAATGCAAAGAAATTCTAATTAATTGAAATTTCACATGTCGTCGGCGAAGAGCATACGTAAAAGCTCGTCCTACATCTAATGCCAACCAATATGCCTGCCTTTGAAATATTCTAAATGGAGACCACAATCTTCAAAGGGTCGGTTCTGACAAGAAAAAGACAAAAGGTTAAGCATAAAAATCTTGGGCCTGACATTTAGATTTATTGTTCCTCACGGAGAAATGGCAGATTATCAGGCGCTGGGCTGAGCTAATTCAGCACCATGTTCCAGCATACATTCACAATCTCCAAGACCACCATAGGCCAGCTACCCGAGGGAAACTAATAATGATTTAGACCGTCGTAATTCCCAGAAACAATCAAAGTCGTGCAACAGCTCTCCAGCAGGAAAGCACCGAGATCAGACGCAATTCTGGCGGAAGTCTATACACGTGATGGCCTCAGCTGGTGGACATATTCACGTCGCTGTTCCAGAAGATCTGGCGTCAGGGACAAGTTCGCAGGATTTAAAGGATGCAAAAATCGCCAATCTCTACAAGCGAAAGGGAAATCAGCAATTCTGTTATAACTACAGAGGAACCACGTTGTTAAACTTCGCCGAAAGACCGTCCCTCTCATCCTCCTCAACCATCTCAGAGGTAATCTAGAAAACTCACGAAGCCAGTCTGATTTCCAACTACAAGGCAGAACTATCGGCATGCCGACTTTAGAAGTGCTAAGAAATGAACACTAACCTCTTCATTACCTTCGTAGATTTAACGAAAGCCTTTGGCACAGCAAATCGCCGATGGACTGTGGAAAACCATGCTGGAATTTGGTCGTATTTTGCACTCCACGCACATGGTGCGTTTGCATCGCGCAGAGATGATGGCGAGCGTCATGGATAATGGTACAGTCTCCAAAGCATGGAGTGAAACAGGGTTGCGTACTCGCTCCTACCCACTACAGTCTCATGTCCACTGTCATGCTGATGGACACCTACCTCAATTAACGCCCTGTAATCAGTAGCGTCTGCAGGATAGACGGCCATCTTCTCAATATTTGACACATGCAGCCCCCAACGTGTCCGTCTCTCCACGACTACTGTGCACCACGTGCTCTTCGAGGACGATTGAGAGCCTACAGCGGCGACAGAACCCGATATGCAATGGGGCATGAGTCTCTTCACCACCGGCTGCGCAGAATTCGGGCTCACAACCAGCACAGACAAAGCGGTGTTCATACACCAACCGCCACCCAACACTCCATATAGCGCTTCTTACATCCTTATCAGCGGCACCCAAATGACAAACATGGATAACCTAGGCTACTTGAACAGCACAATCTTACTTTGCACAAAAATCGACAAAAAAGCCGCTCACCGGGTCCCAAAATCCAGCCACGCCTTCAGCCGGATACATTACTCCGTATGGGATCACCACGGTGTATCCTTAAACACTAAACTAAAATGCACAAAGCTGTGATCTTAACGACACGGCTGTGTGGAAAGCAGACCTGGACGATCAACTGGGACAGATGCGGATACTCAAACGCTCCTAAATTTGAGGTGGTGGTACAAGATCCTGGATATGGAAGATCCGAAATAGGCTGCAATTCTCAAATTTCACGCCATGCTGAGAGAAATAAAATTGCGATGCAACGATCACTACGCGAGTATAGGCGATAAGTGACTGGTAAAACGACTCTTCTATGGAGACTTCGCTGCGGATGCTCGCCGGCAAGGATATCAAATATGCCAATACAATAACACAACAAAACATTTTACGATGAGCTTGAAATCAGTCAGGCTGCTTGGAAAGACATCGCACAGGACCAAGCGGTCTGCAGGAAAGTAGGGGAGACTGGAACAGCCATCTGTGAAGCCCACTTAATAGTACCTGCCAAAGACAAAAGATCGACTTGCAAGTCTTAAACCTATTTGGTCCACACCCAGCTTCCTCCAACATGCCCACGCTCCCAACGAACTTTGGGCGCCGGATTAGTCTTTTCGGACATTTCAGAATCCACTGCTACAAAAATCCTAACAATCTCAAGTGCTGCCTCCAGAGCCGCCCTCATCGTCTCCCTTGCAATAACCATCAGGGCATGCACAGCCACGACCTCCCTTACCACCGATTATCACACTCTCGATGCTCCGCCACAGTCGGTCATCGTCACCTCTATCATCCATTTCGCAGTCACCGAGACGAAAGCGGGGCCTCGTCTACCACCAACCTCACTATCTCTGCCGCCACTTCCAGCGATGTGGACTCGATCCAAGCCTGTTCTCATTGCGATCGCACATCAGACATAACACAACGGCCTGGTCGGGCACTTGCGAGTCCATCGCACAAAAACTAGCGAACCGGTGTCTGGCGCACCAAAATACAGCAGACGCCATTGCCTTAACCACATGCACCGCCCTTGCATATTTGCCTTAAAGAAAACTTGCGGCAAATCACAGCAGACATGGATACATCTCAACAAATTCCCTTCACCAACATATGCAACACACATAAACACCTCCAGCATCCCACACCACCGGCACCTCTTAAGAAAGTAGGGAGTGTGCTGTGCGGCTTTTTGCTCCATGTGGATCCTCTAGTGCATATGAGCTCCAAACGATACATCCCTTGTGTGTGAAATTGTAATGTATGCGTATGGGGGGCCAGGTCATGTGTTCCGTAGATTAACTGTTCTCAGCTGGCAGCCAAGTGACCCAATATTTCCATCAGCTGGTTGGCCGGCTCGGAACATCGAGTGACGCGTGAGATATGCTGGTGTGGGTTAGATCGATCCTCAGGACACAACCTCGCGCTTTGAACAATCGGAAGCGCCTGAGATCCTCACGGTGGGCTAACAGCCGGGGGTTGGAAGGTTACTATTTGAGAAGATAACTCAGACCTGCAGTCAGCCCAGTGTGCCGCGACAGAAGCGGATATGCAATGGCGCATAAATCTCTTCACTACCGGCTGTGCAGACTTCGTGCCGACAAACAACACAGATAAAACAATGTTTGTGTGAAGAGTCCGACTGGTGGATTGTGAGCCAGACTCAGTGGCACCTTCCTAATGTGGCCTCCATAATGCTATCATGCACTTGTTTTAACTTCACGGGAAAACAGGGTAAGAGACAGGTTCCAGGGAGTAGTCTGGAAGATAATAATGAGACTGCCGGATCAAGGATTTTATTGGCCTGATATTTAAGATTCTCATTTGAATCCATCCTGAGAAACAGTCCAGATAAGAACGATGGAAGCAGAACGAATGCAGTATGTATAGGCCGAAGTTGCTACGCCATCATATGCTTAATATAATTGGCAGCTTGGGGTCGTAAGTGATGCAATTATGGCTTGTTAGGCCGCACCCGAATAGCTAATTTACGTAATACAATTAGCGCTGTAATTTCTTGGTATAATAATTACTAGGCCTTTTTACCCACTGTACCTGAAACTCTAAGTCACCAGCCCCTCACGTGGCTAATTACTCAACCCATGCAAAGCCTCAGCACAGAATACGAAGCCGGCTGGTCATTGTGCTTTTGATCGTCCAGAGTCCGGATAACCACGACCCAGGCAGCTCGCGGCTCATGCGATTGTCACTCATTGCAAGACTTTCATCCTTGTCAAACGTTGAGGTGTGGTAGAGTGTCGTCCAGTGAACCGTCACTACTGCGCACTAATGTTGCGTGTTCGACCAGTCGCTTTCGGAGTAATCTCCTAGTCTCTATGGCGTAGTTACTTTGTCCGCAGCCGCACCAGATTCGGTAAATGACTCTCAAGTTTCCTGTCACGGCAATGGATCTTTCGGCTGGGTCTTTCGACTGCCTGATAGTCGATTCTGGTCTGTATGCAGTTCCAAGTAGTGTAAACAGGTAAGTGACGGCTTGTGAGACTTTCTTCACGTACGGGAGAGCTCGCCAATCTTTGAGGGTGGTTAAATTGGGTCTTCATATCCCTTTTGCTCATTCATCGGTTGACGAGGTTACGCGGGCAATCATGCGCTCTGAGTAGCCGTCGGTCGCGCGGACCAAAAATTTTATCCACAGCGAGCCAAATCACCGAGTAACTATTACACCAAGAATCCACAGCGGTAATTACATTTTGCCAATTACCGACTCGGGTGCGGACGGCCAGGTCATAATCACATCAATTACGACCACCAGCGATAACTGTGGGAGCTGCCAATTATATTAATTATATGGTAGCATGGCAACGCCTGCCTCATAATAGTGTACCCTTCTTTTTAGCCTCCATCATCCCTGCCTGCGACTATTTCTGATGGCGGGATGGAATGTAGACCCGAAACGTCAAGTCAATAACATTTTTATTCCAGTGATTTTAATTTCCTCCAAAACACGGTGTTTTGCAGAGGGACAAGTCGTGGGTGGCACGCGTCGACGGACAGTTAGACCCTAACACCTACTTGTTCCCAATTCTCACATCAGATGACTGACTGGCTTGAACAGTGGATTGTTGTCGGAAAGAGGATAAAGACAATGAGGTGAACTCCGGAAACTGCGTCCCACAACATTCAGCAGTACTTCCCCTACCATAAACGGTATAACACTTTTCTAACCAATCGCGGTACACTAAAAACGGTGGTATGGAAGACACGACGGGATAATTCATATCTGCTCTCAGGACGGAGCGTCGGATTGCAATGGCTTTTTTCTTAATGCGGCCTCTTTGGCACTCCCACTCAGTTGGAATTCGAGCAGCCCTTTTTTGTTTGCGTGAAAACCTGATTTATCCTACGGGGAGCAGACGCACGACACGCGTATACATACTGTGTGGATCTGTCAGACACTGTATCCGGTCCCACTCCCGGGCTCGGGTGGATGACGGAGGAGACAGTGCGGTAGATGCGGCACAAGTCTGCAACCACTTTAAAATAATTCACTCACCAGTCAGCTTCCCTACGCATGCCTTGCTGTGGCGTCGTCGGTGGGGCTGGTCGAACCGCCACAGCATTTGGCAGTTATCTGTCTTATTATATTGCCCATTATTTTGCTCGAGTCGTGGTTCTCAGGCCCGCAATCCATCAACAAGCGCAATGACCTCCCGTTGCCGTATTCCGTGCTGAGATTTTCCCTAGGCAGGGGAATCAGTCACGTGGGGAGGACGCGGACGAGCAATTATCCCAGTGACGGTGAACCAATTTGCCGAGCAATCGTCACACCAACATCTAACACGGATGACGAAATCGCTGCAATTAACGACTCGGACACTGACTGACAAAGCATCATCGCATCAATTACGACCCCAGCGGTGATTGCGAGAGCTGCTAATTACAGGAAGCATACGGTCTGACGGTAGCCACGTGCTATAAATACTGCACTCCTTGTGCCACCATTACCCTTATTTGAGACTGTCTCTGATTATGGGCTCGAGTGAGAATCCGAAACGTCAGGCCAATAAATTTCTTCTTCCAGTGATCGCATCTTCTTCTTTTACCCAAAATAGTTTAACCTGAGTGGGAAAATCGCGTGCTTTCATAACGCAGTCCCCGATTAGATGGACAACTTTATTAGGGAAGTGGACTATTGATTTGAAATGGAGGTGCACATTTTTGACGAATACTGTCACAACACAACCGACGCACGATATCCCAGTCGAGGGAACACCTTTGTAGTCAGGCTGATGGATTTTTTTGTGTCCGTTTTAGTATCAACCTAAGGAGATATATTCCTATGAATAGTAAGATGTTCCATACGAAGAGAATAATTTTAAAAATCGCACTGATTTAACCTGCATATTAATGACACCCTTGTAACAGCAGTCCAATAAGTGCCCAAGACGCTCCCTGATGAAACTCGAAAACTAACAGTGTCTTCGTAATTTGAAAATTGCTACCAGCAAAAGAGGCAGGTAGGTCGAAATGAATGAATTGTGAAAAAGCATGGATATTTTATGACCTTTCAGAGTGGCGTGCGCCAGCCAAAAATGTAACCTACGTGAATGTTCAACTGATAGAACGAGGTATCTGAACTTTGAGGAGGCTGAGAGAAGAACTAATTAAATTAGAAAACGTCCCTCTTAGCGTTTCATGATAAAAATGCTCTGGAACGCCTTTACAAATCTAGTATGTCAGCGACTGATAAGGAAAGCCTATTTATTCAATTGCCATTTAGACGAGATTTATTAAATAGACCCTGAGTTACAGCTTGTTAATCAATTTTTCGCTATCTGTCAACTTAAGCGCTCTTTGGTGAGTTACTGAATTTCCTCTCTCGCATGCGGTGGGAACACGAGGCGTCGCCACTCCATGTCTGTAGCTGTGACTCAGTGCTCCTTTGCGGATGGTTAACTCGGCCGGACGGTTCGGCATATTTGCCAGGGAGGCGATGAATTCATGACCATGTCTGCGCAGTCACTAGTTGAACGGGGTCCTGAATTTCCACTAAAAAGCATTAAGAAAATTCATCTTTGTAGCAACAGATTAGAAGATTATCCGATTAAAAAACATTGTCCTTTAGATGCAAGACATTTTTATTCCTATTCTCATCTTTACATGATTCGACGTAGGCCTGCCAACACCTACTCAAGCTATGCATCAGGAAGCATGTTCATGGGCCCGTCCCTTTCCTTCCTCTCATTTTTCGCATCGTTTCGATCTCTTCCTCCCACGCACAACGCATAATCCCTGACCCTCCTGATGACTTAAGCATCGGTCTCCACGTCTCATCTGATAAAGTGCCTAATCATGTAAATGCATTACTCGTCTGGTAAATGACTAAAAAAGGTCATTAACTGGGGGGGGGATTTCGTTAAGTGAGTATGGCGGTCAACTTAATAAACCCGTATAGGTGATTCTCGCATAAGATGCACAACTGTGTCAATCAATATAAAAATGGCATTTTAAATAAAATGAACTCATCTCTGAATATGATTGTTGAGGGTAATTAGAAAAATGCGTCCTGGGGACATAGGATGCTACCCTGAATTAACCGATGTGGGAGTACGCTAATCATGTCTTCCAAATTACCTAGAGAGTGCTCTCCATAGAAAGTGAGACGACAAAAGTTCGGCTTCTCTTTCCATGTGGCCCCTCAGCCGCATGTGAGATCTCCGCGTTCTACCCCCCTGCATGTGTGATCCAAATATGTGCGCATGTGGCCAGGTCGTGTGTGTGGTACGCGGCGACGAACTCTCTAGCTCTATCAACCAATACACCCATTTCTCTCATCAGACATCTGACAGTAGACTGTTGCCTGAGAGTGGAAACAGAGAATGCGGTCGACGGTCCTAGTGAACACTCCTCATTATAAACAATGTAATACGTTTAAAACTATCACGGAAGGCTACCAGCAGGCGGCACAACTCGGGTCTGGCAGTCAGCCCAGTGGGCGCTTATCCATTGTGTAGCCGACTGGTGAAGTGAGTCAGATTGCAACGGCTCCGTCTTAAAGGGACCTCTGTGGCACTCCCACTGAACTGGGATCCGATCCATCCTCTTTCTTTTTCTTGCTGTATAAAATCCTGGCCAGTTTCGGTTGTGGATCAGGGGATGTAGTAATATGCCTAGGTGCGAGTTTCGAAGTGCCAGCCACCTGCACCATCTCCCGTCTTCGGTTCTTTTGGCTCTTTTTTGATACAGGGTACAAGAAGGGGAGGCAGAGAGAATGCAGTAGACGCTGCGCTAGTCACATGCAAGTCTCTGTCTGTCTCTTCTGTGGAGCACACGGAAGGCACCGTCCAAATAGACGGTCAAATTGTCAACTACAAAATTCCAGACAACGTTTCAAAAAAGATTTTTCGGATACTGAACGCTCTCACAAACAGTAGCGCAATCACTCACGCGCACGTACATATTCGTGGAGAACGTACGTTCAGGTGCGGAACATTCCGGAAAAAATGAGGTAGAATGAACAACTTCCATGCTGAACTCTTCCGCTCTGATGATCAGGTTCTTCCTGCATTCCGGAAGTGTGTTCTGGGCTGTGTTGCACTGCTGGTAGAGATCCTCCATTCATGATCTCCACGCATTTATCCTTTTCGGAAGTCTAGTTATTGGTATCACTCATGTTCAGGCCAGCAGTAATTTAATTTAACAAAACGATATCATGCTCCGTCGACCGCAATTCGTCACCAATCGCCAGCCTAGAATAGCATAAATTTAAGGCGGGTTTTGGTGAAATACTGGCATTGCAAACTTAAAATACCTAAATATCCAGCCGGGGCAAGTTTGAAACCCCATATCAAGACACACTGTACAGAAATAGATTTTAGAACCTCTCCCAACTAGGGGATCGTCTCAGAGAATGAAAATTACGGAGAATGTTTCAAGCAAATGCGTCGTTAGGCGCGGTTGGTAAGGGTTAAGTCCATTGCATTCAGAGCAGTAGAGCAACTCCGGCAAAGGGAGGAAGCATTTGCCTACCTGCACAGGCTTAAGGGTTGCAGACAGTAACATCGTCAGTAAAATACCGCAAGAGGACTAATCAGCATCATGGAAACCCATTGTTCAGATCATCACACCAACTTACCGAGGGGAATAAATGTTAGGGTCGAATTTGTACCTTTTGACCAAAATCGCTGCAAAGCGCTGAGCCACCACGAGCATTGTGTACAAGCTGCCACCTGCCAGGTGAAAAATGAATCGCTGGGTAGACCAGGAGAAACGTAGGGACGCAGAAACAATTTAAGACTTATTCTCGCCAATCTCATCGAGTTCTGATCCCCTAAAAAATCCCAAGTTAATGGCGTACTCCCACTCCTGTGTCATCATGTATGACATCTGTGCCGATTTAGAGTAGCGCATGATGTTAGATAGATGAATTCCTGTTCGGCAAAGCTGACAGTAAGTTAAAAACTTTAGACCAACTCGCCTTGTGAGTTCTCATTTCTCAGGATCTTGGCTAAGCTATGGCTGGGTAAATGGTACAGGAAGAGGTTTAAAGGAGATTCTGTCCCACTCGC